>JASAMY010001406.1:0-25942 GCA_030248085.1 Paralinhomoeus sp. GSCO2_6 | reverse complement strand
GAAGAGCGAGAAGTGCAAAACAACGAGCCCGAATGTCCAGGAATACAATGCCGTGTTTCCGTTTTTGATGCGTGCATTCATCCATCCGCCCGGAACGATTCAGGCAAACAATACGCAGGCTCGCGACATCCTAGACAACAGACATTGTGCGCAGGTCGTCATTCCACCTTCCGTCGTCGCTCCCAAAATCTGCTGTCGGCAAAACGACACCGTCTTCATGAAGTCGTCCAACGCTGCATTAGTCGTGATACACATCACACACATGCACACACAACGAGAAGGTCGCGGCGAAGAGTACGCGCGCGCGTCGAGCGGCCGAGTAGCTAAAGCACCGTGGTTACACGTGACCGGCCGAAGTGCAGATGAGCACGGCCGAGGGACCCAAGCCTAAAGCCAGTTGCCGTCAAGATTCTCTGACGACGACCGTGAAGAATGGAAGGAGGGAAGGAACGGACCCAGCTGCTTGATGGGCGTGTCCATGTCGGCGTCGCCGAACAGCTTCTTGGGAAAGTTGGTCATGAGCTTGAAAGGCCCCTTCGCCTCGTCCACGGCTCCGCGGTGCGTGTCGACGTAGAGGCGGACGGCGGCCAGCGGCTCGTCACCCTTGAACGTCTCGTGCAGTCGACCGCCGCTCAACAGTCGAATCTGAACACGAGTCCAGGCCCTTGCTCCCCATCGCCTAAACACCACGGACAAACGACACGAACCTGCAAGCGACACTCGTCGCACAGCGCAGCCTTGGCTGGAGGTGCGCCAGTGGAAGCCGGCACAGCGGCCGCGGCCGGCTTCGCTGACCCGGCCAGCGACTCTTCTTGGACCTAGCGGCTTCCGTTGCAACAAGCTGACGCGCAAGCCAAAGGAGAGAGCGCACCATTTTCCGCTTCTCGCGGTCGAGCGCGATCTGCTGGAGCACGCGCTCTCTGGAATAGTGTCGCCTTTTCTCAGGACGCGCAAAGCGGCGAAATCGACGACGGCCACCGACCGCGCTCTCTTATCCTCGAGTTTCTGTCGCTTGCGCTCGGCCGCCGCCTTCTTCATCTCGTCCGTCTCGATCCTCTCGCGGACCTCGCTCGAGAGACTGTCCCTCGGCGCGTCGGCGCTTCTCCGCCTCGACCGCCTGCCGGCGCTCCTCCTCCTCGCGCTTCGACTGCAGCTGCCGAATGCGCGCCATCATCGCCTCCTCGCGCGCAGCGCGCTCCTCAGCCGACTGCGCAGGCGTCGTCGTCGTAGCCTCCGACACCGCTCCGGCCCCAACCGACTCGCCGCCCTCCGACTTCTCAACAATCCTAGAGGCGCCGGCAGAGTCGGACGACCACCAACTCTGCCACTGCGGCCCACCAGTTGACGGCCTGCTCCAGACCCACGCCCTCCGTAGCCTTCACCGCCTCGTCGCTGCAAGGTGCGCGAACAATGGCCAAGCGCCGTTCTGGCTCGGCACGCAGACGGCTCACGCGATGGCCGCCTCGAAACCCATCTCGACCAGCTGCTCCGACAGCGACATACCCTCGCCTCGTCACGTCTTGCGCTGCTCCTCTGATTAGGCGAGAAGACGACAAGACATTTTTTCGTTGTTTTTTTTTTCGATACAAACAGATATCGGTTATGCTGAGATTGATTCCACCGCGATTGAAGCGTGTATTCGCACACAACGCTGACAAGAGTCCGTCGATCAGTTGAACAATCTACACGTACACAGGGGCACTCGCTGTGCTGCAGCTCTCCAGTACACCACTGCAGGTCTGGCTGGGCAAAGCCCGCTTCGGGAGGACGAACTAGCCGAATGTACAGGCACACGTCACTTACAGCGGTAATAGGACCGTCGCGTTGCGTAGCACTTGACCATCAGAATCACACGGCGCGCGTCCACCGGCACACCAAACGAATTCCCTCTTGCAGTGCTGTGCATAAAGTACTGTCGAGTGTCGACAGGACGACTACAGCGTTGTGTTGAGTTGAGAGGAAGGAGAGTGCGCGCTGCAGTGGGGGGGGGCGGGCGAGGCGAGTCGCTTGGGCAGCGGGGTGGGCGCGGAGACGAGCTCCCAATCGTTCTCGCTCGACGAGTTCGTGTCGCTGTGGCCGCCGCTGCTGCGATGCCGGCCGCCGGCGGCGTCGCCGCGCAGCGCTGCAACCGCCGAGGCGTCAAGTGGGCGGCCGAGCCCCAACGCCGACCTCCTCCTCCTCCTCCTCACCGCCGCCGCCGACGCCGCCGGAGAAGGGTCCGTCGGCCGAGAGCCTGCCGCCGCCGCCGCGGCCGTGCGCGCCGTCTTCGCAGCAGTAGCAGCTGAAGGTGGGCGCCGGCTCGCGCGCAGCCCGCGCCACGCCGCCCAGCAAGACGGACGCGGACTGGGGCGTCGTGCCGCTGCCGACGACGACGGGCGTGCTGGAGGAGGAGGCGACGGTGGAGAGGGCGCGGCGAGGCGCGGGGCCGCCTGGGCGAGGGCCGCTCGTGGAAGCAGGCCTCGCAGGAGAGGATGTCGGGATGGTTGTAGAGCGTGCACTTGGGACAGGCCCACTCCTCGCCGCTCGCGACTTCCTCAGCCGGGCCCTCCCTCGCGACCGCGGCTGAAGACGGCGCCGACGCGACCCGTGGCCCGCAAGCAAGTCGACGCGAGCGCGACCCGTCCGTGGCGTACCTTCCTGGTTGCGTAGCATCCGCACCTCACTCTGCAACGTCGTGAGTCGGGCCGTCAAGTTTGATATCTCGACGTCCTGAAACGAGTGCCAAGCTCGAATGCTCAAAGAGTCACCAGAGCCAGAGACGATGGGCAACACCGCCGGAACCAGTCCAGTCGCTGGACTCACGGAAATGGACTGGGAGTCGCGCTGGAGGCGCTGCTCGAATTGGTCGCACTTGCTCTTCTCCTGCGCCACCTGCACCTGGCGGTCGCCCAGCGCCTCCTTCAACTGCGCCATGCGACGCTTTTGTTCTGCAAGTGTTCACCACCACTCCTTCCCTGAGCACCGTCCGGCAGAGTCAGCTCGGCAGCTCACCGCTAATGTGCGAGTCGGCCTCAGTGGTGGGCGCAGCGGCCGAGCCGTTGAGTTGTCTGGGAGGCGGGGGAGGAGCGAGCGGCCGGGTCGCGACGGAGTCGGGTCCGTAGCTGATGCCGTGCGCGATGGGCCGCCAGCCGTCGAAAGCGATCGGCTCGGGCGACCGAGGCGCCGGCGAGCGCGAGTAGCGGCGCCGGGCCGGCTGCGCCGCTGCTGGGTCGGCAGGCGCCATCGGCACTGGCGAGTAGAGCACCGGCGGCGGCGGCGGCGGAGCGACGACGACACCGGCAGGCGGTCGGCAGCCGCGCGGGTCGCCGCGTCTGCCGCTCGGACTGCCGTCCGCCATGGGAGTCTGGCCGGGCGAGGAGGAGTTCTTCTTGTGCTTGAACACCTTGAAGGGGTTGCGGGACAGATTCGTGGGCGTCGGCGCCTGCGGCGGTTGAGGATAGACGCTGGCGCCCGAGCCGGCCGAGGTCGAGGGCAGGGGCGGCGGAATGAGCACGCGGTGCGTCGAGAAGCCGGCCGGCATGTACTGCTGCTGCTGAGACGGCTGAGGGGGCGAGTTGAGGCCGAACATCGACTGAAATACGGGATTCATAACTCCTCGGTTCGCTTCTTCCTCCGCCAGTCGACGACAGGTGGACTCGTCGTCAGGATGCTGAACCACAAAAGGCAACGCTAAGGCAACAAGAAGATATTAAAAAACGGAGCAGTAAACGCACCTCGCGTACAATCCGCATAACTGTCTCCCGTTGTAGTTGAGGGTACTGACCGTGCAGACGCGCAGCGCGCGTCGCCAGGGGTTCCATTCCAACAAATCTAAAATTGCCGGCTGCTGGGCCGTTCTCACGCTGTCGACTTGTGTTCATCTGCCGCAGTTGAGACGGCACCGCTGCTTCTGCGGTGCCATCGGGGATTGCCAACGTGAAGCTCGCAACGCAGAAGAAGCGTTAACCGACGCTTCCCTCGCCGCAATCGTTTCGTCACTCGCGGTGAGTACGAAGAACTTCGACGCGTTACTGTCGGCGCGTTATTTTAGCACGGTCGTTGGTGGAGGGGGGGGGCGGTAATGGAGACACAGACAGAGGCAAATCTGAATCTGCTGGTAGAAAAAAGCATAGACAATTTTTTGGAATTTCGGTCTGTCATCTTTTTGGTGCATTCCGCAGTGCAAGGTCGATTCTATAATGACAACCCGACTCAATTTGCTTCTGCCTATGCACATTTCCTTTCATTCAGCAGTCTTCTTCTACTTCTTCTTTATCGGTCGCTTTCGATGGTACTTGAGCATTGTCTCGTGGGTGTGTAGAGTTGGCCTTGCAGCATATAATCTGCCAAAAGATTGGAAGGAATAATCAGCTGTGCCTGTGCCCTTGCCCCCAATAACCCCCACGGTGCCTCTGCGTGTGCATACATTGAGCACTGCCAAAGTCATGGCAATCATACGCATAAATGATCAGATTGCGCGCCTACCGTATCTCTTGCCTTGATTACCGTAATTCGCACATCATTGCCCACCGTTTTCTATCGGAACACGCTGTCGGTCGGATGGGTGTGTTGGTGTTTGGTGTGGGGTGGTGTGGGTGGTGGTGATATGTGTGTGTGTGTGTTGTGGGGAGGGGGTGTGGAGGGGGAGTTGTGGTGGGGTGAGGGTGGTGTGTGTAGTGTGGTGGTGATTGTGGTTGTGTGGTGTGGGGGTGGTTGTGTTGTAAAGATGTGGGGGGGGTGGGTTGTTTGTTTTAGGTTGGAATTGGGTGTTTTGGGGTTGGATGTTTGTTGGGGTGGTTTTGTGGTGCGCGGGGATGTGTGAGTGAGTGAGTGGGAGAATAATATTTTGGTTGGTGTGTTATGTAATATGGATAATTGGTTGGTTGGTTGTGGATTTGGTTGGGTTGTGGAGGTGGTGTGGGTGTGTGGGGGTGGTGTTGAGTTGTTGGTTGGTTTTGTTGGTTGGTTGGTTGTGGGGAATGTAATGTGGTGGGGATGGTGGGTGGGTGGTGGTGGGTTGTGGTTTGTGGAGGTGGGGTGTGAGGTGGGGTGGGTGTTTGTGTATTGTGGGTGGTGTGGTGTGTGGTGATGTGTTGTGTGGTGGGCGTGGTGGTGGTGGGGGTGGTGGTGTGGAGAGGTGGTGGTGGGGTGTGTTGGTGTGGGTGTTGATTTTATAGAATGGGGATGTTTGGGATATGTTCTCGGGGTTGGGATAGAGAGTGATTTTTTATTCTTGTTTGTTGGTTTGTTTTGGTTGATTTGTGGATGTTTGATGTGGTTGTTGTTGGGGTGGTGTTTGTGGTTGGTTTTAAGTGTGTGTGGTGGGTTGTGGGGGGTTATTTTGAGCTGAGGTGTGTTAGGATGGTGGGAGTGTTTGGATGGGAGGAGGTGTGTGTGTTGAGGGAGGAGGTGTGGGTGGGGATTGTGTTGAATGTGGGGAGTGTTGTTGTTTTTGTGTGGTTGGTTTGTTTTATTTGGTAATGGGAGTGAAGAGTTGGGGAGTGAGGGGGGGGATAGTAGTGGAGAAATAGTTTTATTTGGACTATATAGTTAGTTGATGTTGTGTTTGAGGTTGGTGGTTAGGTGGGGGGATTTGGGGTTGAGAGGTGATGTGGTGGTTTGGGGTTTGGAGGTGTGATGTGAGTTTGGAGTGAGGTGGTTTGTGGTGGAGTGTGTGGGTGGTGAGGGTGGTGGGTGGGGGTGGGGTGGTTTTTTTTTTTTTTTTATTGATTGAGAATTTTGATTTTGGGGGGGGTGTTGGATTTGTGTGGTAGGGGGTTGTTTGGGGGGGGTGTTGGGGGGGGATGGAGTTTTGTTGGAGGGAGTGTGTTGGGGATTTATATTGTGTTGCTGCGAGGTGTGGGAGGGCTCGGGGAGGTGGAGTGCGGGGTGTGGGTTAGGGTGTGGGGTTGGGATAGTTTTTGAGTATGGTGGGTGTGGGGTTTCTCTGGGTTGTGTGTTGGGAATGTGGGTGATGTGGGGGGAGAGGTGTGTTTGGAGGGTGGGTGTAAATAGTTATTTGGGGGAGAATGGAGTTTTTGATAAGGGATAATAGGGGGAGATTGTAGCTGTTGTGGAGTTGGAAAGCGGTTGGGCTGTGGTGGATGGGATTTTCGAGAAGGTGTGGATGTGTGTATTGACGTTGAGGGTGGATGAGCTGCGGTGGGAGAGTGGAGGGTTTGGCGCGGGGGGGGAATATGGAGGGCTGGAGGGTGGAGGGGGGTGTTAGGATTTTAGGGAGAGATGAGTGGGGAGAAGATGTGGTATAGGTGCGTGCGCGGTGAAATTTGTATAGGTTTTGGAGGAAGCTAAGTGTGATAGATATAAGATAGTGTTATAGTTAGGTTATTTGTTTTTTAGGGTTGAGAGGGGTGTTTATGCGCGTTGGGATGTGTGCTGCGTGATTGGGGGATGGTAATAGGGGGGTAGAGTCTAGTGGTGGTGTGTGTGGTGTGTCTAGAAGAAGATATAATTGGGAGGAGTTTTCGTTTGTGTTTGCTAGAGAATTTGTGACTCTGTTTAGAAAGTTGTATGATAGGTTTTGCGTGAGATGAGAGGATTGTAGAGGATTGGGGTTTTGGAGGTTATAGGAGGTGTTTTTTTTTTTTATTGTTTTGCTGTTTCGGTTGGGTTGCGGGGTGGTGATGTTGCTCTATGTATATAGTTATAGAAGAAAAAAAAAAAAAAAAAAACACCTGCTGGCGATGGTGTGGGTGTGGGAATAAATTGTGTTGGGGGGTATGTGTTGTGATTTTGCTGTTGTAATGTTTTATGTTATATTATGTTTGGTTGATGCGTTTGGTGTATGTCCTTGATTTGTGATTGATTGATTATGTTCTTGGTCTGGATGTCTTCGTTCTTTTTGGGGGGGTCGTCTTGTGTTCTATTGAGCTGTGGTGAGTGTTGCCGCGCTCGCTGTAGATAGTGAGAGTCGTAGGTTCGTGGTGGCTGCCTGCGCTCGGCGCCCCTGTCTGGCGTCTTTTTGGGGGGTGTTGGGTGGGGGGGGGTGGTTTTCTCTCTCGGCGTGGTTGATTCTAGTTTCGGGTGTTGGGTGGGGAGGGAGGGATCGGTGTGTGCGCGCGCTCGCCGCTGGCTCGCGCTGCTGCTCGTTTTTTGGTGTGTTTCTCTCGGTTCCTGGTTCCTGGTTCCTGGTTCCTGAGCTAGGTTCCCTCGTCGACGGACTGCTGACGTTGCCGACGGTGCAACTGCAGAGAGCGTTGGCAACGTCGAGGATAGGGAATGGCGTCGCCGTTGCGTCGCCGACTGCACAAGGAGCTAATGCAGCTGGTCAACGAACCCCCCGCCGGTGTTGCCCTGGCCCAAGACTGCCTCGACGAGAAGCTCACTCAGTTCGCCGACAGCAGCGCCTCGTGCTGACGTTGACGGCCATCCGATTCATTCTACGTGACTTTAGGTGGCGAATCCGCCTTGATGGCGCCCCTAGCACGCTGTACGAGGCGGAGTCATTCAGTCTGCAGTTTACCTTCTCGGAAAGATATCCCTTTTCGCCTCCTGAAGTGCGTTCGCTGCGGGTCGATTGGTCGTGTGCGTGCGTCGTGCGACATGCGTCTCTCGGGTCCTGAACCCAAGTCACTGTCGCCTGCATTCATTAGGTCGTCTTTGTCGGCGAGGACATACCCGTGCACCCGCACGTGTACAGCAACGGTCACATCTGCCTGTCGATCTTGACGGACGATTGGACTCCGGCGCTGTCCGTGCTCTCCGTCTGCCTCTCGATCATCTCCATGCTGTCGAGCTGCAAGGAAAAGGTCTCTCCAGCACGCACGCACGCCGCCCCGCGCGCGCATGCTCGAGCTGTCGGTCGTCTTTAGAAGAGGCCGCCAGACAACGCGCTCTACGTGGCCACCTGCAACAAGAACCCTTCCAAGACCCGCTGGTGGTTTCACGGTGGGTGGGTCGAGCTTCGGACAACGCGTGGCGTTCGGACAACGCTGACACTCTTGCAGACGACAAGGTCTAGCGCTCTGTCGTCTAGCGACTGTACAGAAGGCGTATGAATATGATCTGCTCGAATTTCGTCGCTCTGCGCTCGCCTGGTTTCTGCGAGCTAGTGTCGCTGTCGCCTCTGCTGCGTTACTTCGACTACTGCCTCCATGTCCGTACTCGCACGCGTGATGAGCGAGCAGCGTCGACACTCAACTCAACCGTTCCCCTTTGCGCACTCTCAAGTCAACAGAGCAACAACGCGCCTATCGCACTTCGACAAAACTCGCGTCGCAGGCAGCAGCAATACACTATCGTTCCGACCTAGAAGAGGGGCTCCGGGAATTCGAACGTCACCTCCTTGCCCGTTAGGTGTTTGTAGACACCCGTGAAGGTGTCGACCTGAAGTCGGATTTCGTCAGTGGGAGTGAGAGCGAGGATTGTGTCCACGCGACAGACAGTACCTTGTGCTCGACGCTGGTCTGACTGGTCTTGTCGAGGTGGACCTTGATCAGACGGTGGCCGTCCTTCTTGACGCGCGTCCGCTTGCCCACCACCTCGGCGGGAAAGACGACGTCGGCCAGAATCGCGTCGTGCACCGCCGTCAGCGTTCGGCTAAATGGAAGAAGCGGCCTCCTTCCCTCCGTCCCGCCGCCTCCCGCGTGCCCACAAGCCCTACGGGCTACGGTACGGACCTTCTAGGCCGCTTCTGCTTCAGGAAGTTGGGCCGCTTTCCGCGCTGCGGCTTGGGCAAGATGCGACGCTAAAGCCAACAGCAGTGCGACCGAGCGACACAGTCGAGAAAATGCGCGCAGTCGACGCGACGCACGCACGCACCCGTCCAATGAGGATCACGTGCTTGCCACTGAACTTCTTCTCGAGTTCGCGCACGAGCTTCGGCTGCACCTTCTGGTACTGTTTCAGCTGAGGAAAAGGCACATACACCAGCAGCACCTTCTTGGGCTGCCGGTCCTTGTCCTGCACCTCCACCTCCTGAAGTTGCGTAGAGACGTGAACCACGTATTTGTTGCTCCAACACCGACCTTCGCCTGGACGAAGTAGAGCTCGCGAAGCTGCGCCTTGACGTCGCTGTGCTGCTCCAGCTCGACCATGGCCTAAACAACACATCAATCCACTGAGTCAGGTCCGTCGACGCGACACGCGAGTGGAAACAAGGCAACAACTCACAGTGGAAATCTGACGCTCGAGCTCGGTCGGAACCTCGTCATCGGCCTTGATAATCTTCGTAATGCGAGCCATCTTGATGCTGTCGGCTCGGCTCAGCTAGGGTGGAGCACTAACACTCGGCCTCGCTCAACCCTTCCTACAAGTTTACAACAAAAATTTCCCGACTACAAAGAAATTGACACAAGCGTTTCTTCGGTTCCGTGCCGATGCGCCAAAAAAAGGGCCCTCTTTAAGCCCAAACTTCAGCCTGAGCCTGAGCCTGAGTCTGAGCCTAAGCGAAAGCCTAAACCAATGCAAAAGCCTAAACCTGTCCTGTTCTAAACCAAGCCTAAGCCTAAGCCTAAGCTAAAGACCTGTCTGAGCAAAGCCTAAATCGCCTTCTGTCCGGTTAAAAGTAAACGGCACCGACGCGGCCTATTGTGTGGGGTGTGTAAGGGGGGGGCGCGCCCCGGGGGCCGCCCGGGGGCCCCGGGCCGGGGGGGGGGGGGGGGGGGGAGGGGTTTTCCGGACACCCGCCCGACCGGTCGCTAGCGCTGAGGGAGCGCTCAAAGAGACCACGTTAAATTCGTACCGTCGCAAAGTTCCTGATTAAACAAATAGGGATGTCGTTGTCGCAAATTTCGCACTGTATGAAGGTCTCGTGGGCGGCGCTGGTGCTCGCGGAGACGAACTGGGTCTTTATCCGCTAAAATTCCTCAGCTACGTTGGCAAATCGATGGCGAAATGAAACGTGAGAGCCGATCGACGCCAAGTTCTCGCCCGATCCGAACGAGACGAACGCTCGACAGGCCAGGAAGAACACGTGGCAGCGCGGGCCAACACGCAGATGACGATATTGAAGGAATAAATGGAGAGTTGATCAATTTGATTTGGTTGGTGTTTACGATACGTGCTGTGACTGAATATGTGAATAATTTTATGTTGACGATGTCGTTGTTCTTGCAAATCACACGGCTCAATCAATGTGCGCGCATGATCACACAATTGCATCACTCACAGTGCGCCATCGCGTCACGATTGCAAACAGTGCCCACCATTCTACTCATACTCTTGTCGTGGACAACGTGTTGTCATGCCATTGTTCAACCAGTGGGTGAAGCAGGCTGCAGCAACAGATGCGCAAGTGCAGCAGCCGTCAATCGCGCTTTTCCTTAAAATAAAAAGTTACAAAATTACAAATTTACAATACAAATTAAAAAAGTTACAAAAAAATAAATTCTAACAAAAAACTGAAATTTTTTATGCAACCCTGGCTGCTGAACTGTCGCTAAGGGATCTCGCAGATGTCGATGTCGATTCTCCCAGTCGTCCTCTTTGCCGCTGCTCTCGGAACTACTGACAAAATCCGCCATTTTTTCGCTTTTTTTGCACTGGTGGTCGAGCAAAGAGCACGACCGATTTTTTACTGGTCGCCGACCGCCGCCCGACCACTCGACCGGTCTTAAAATACGATTTTTTTCCAAACGGTCGAGGACTAGACGCCCGCCCGATATTTTCCGGTCAAGTGGGCGGGCGACCGCTCTTAAAATACCGCTGGTGGCCAACCGTTGGGCGCATCGGTCGGACAGCGTTTCTTCAAATACGCATACACGCAGGCAACGCCAATTTCAAACGGTGTCAATTACCGTATACATACACAATATATGTACATATACATCAGCCTCAGTCTTTCGATTCTAGGAGTAAAGAATCAATCAGTCGCTCAGCTTCCTACTCTACGTTCTCGCAAAATTTCGTAGTTTACGTAATTCGTAGTTATCGATGCCTAACACCAAAGCAACCAATAAGGGCCAAAGGAGGTGGTGGTGAGAGTGAGACAGAGAGAGAGCGAGAGGTGGTGGTGCTCGTAAGATCAACATCTTTTCAAGGGTGACGCACCCCCATCCCCCCCCTGAAGCACCTAAGTCATGAGGAATTAGGAACTTGTCAGGTATTTCTGCCGGCGTCTGGCCTGGAGCGGTGACCCCGTTATCAGCTGGCCGCCCTGTTGTCTGCTGCGTCGCGCGCTTGGGCGACGGCCGTCGTCGCCCAAGCCGAGAGCCGGTAGAGCAACAAGAGGCGCTTTCCCCCTTTCACTCTCACAGTGTCGGAAGACAGTCCGGTCCCGCGCCCCCGCTATCAGCTCGACGGTGCCGGGCCGCGCTTGGTGCGGTCACTCGCTTCCGCCGTCGTGCGACCACCACGAAAATAGCAAGAAGCCTTTTTCGACAGCGAGCCCATCCACCGGTCGACGCTGAGAAATGATCACTTCGTGCCTCGTCGGCAACGACTGGACGTCGCAGCAGGCCGGCCACTGCTGGCAGACGACCGTCGCCGAGCCCTCCAGCGGTGCCGTGCAGGCCGGCGCGCACGGCTTGCCTTACTGGCGCTCGTTCGACAGCTCGACCACCGAATACTCGCCTCCGTCCCTGCTGCAAGGAGCGCCATTTCGCGAGGACGCTGGCCGACAACTGTTCGACTCCGCGCTGCCAACAGAAGTGGGCGCGGCCAGCCTCGAGCACGGCATCCAGCTGCCAGCTCTGTCGCCCAGCTACGCCGAGCCAAACGACCAGCTGTCCTCAGTCGTGCCCGACGAGCAGCTCGTCTCCATGACCGTCCGCGACCTCAACCAGAAGTTACAGGTGCTGAGAAGCGGGCCACCAGTGCGCGCCAACTGTGTTGAACTGGATTGCGGATTGCAGGGTTGCGACCGGCAGCTGATCAGCGCGTTGAAGCAGCGCCGACGCACGCTCAAGAATCGCGGCTACGCGATGAACTGCCGGGTGAAGAGGCTGCACGTCCAGGTGCAACTCGAGAACGAGAACCGCATGCTGCGCCGAGAGGTCGAGCTGCTTCGGGCCGCCCTCCGACAACTACAGTCGACCGGGGCTCCTGCTGACGTCAAGCGTTTCGGTCCGGGTCAGACATTCGCTACAGGCGACGCAGCAATCGTGCCCACCTCCGACCAGAGTCGTAGTGATGAACCGCTCAAGAACTCACCATAATGCTGGTTTTGCAGTTTCAGTAGTCCGAAAATCTATAGTGTGTGTGTGCTTGTGTAATGGTGGATTCGCTACATCGTGGCGTGCGTACATGGTAAGTACGTATGTTTGAAACGCCTCTGTGCTCCTGCGAACAAAAAAAGTCGTCTGAAGCAGCGAAGCAAAAAGCAGACGAGACGATTTCACTTTTGTGCCAGCCGGTGCCAGTCACCGAGCCTCTGATAACGACTCTCTGACATCAGTACGTCAACAAAACAAACACTGCGGTCGGTCGGTGCTCTGGCCGCCGCCGCCACACAGTTCATGCATCACCAAATTCACCATCACCAACCAACACAATTTAGACTGTGAGAATGTTTTCACTCGATGATGTAGATCAACACGCGCACCGTACGCAAACTATCTTTCCTTGGACCCGAGACGAGCGGCTAAACGCGGACACGTTGTCTGTTCTACTGAAGTGACGTATGTAACGCCCGCCTGTGTAGGATATAGGTGCGTACCTTGCGTACCATTTGCCTGGTTACCAGCCAACTGGTTCGTGAATTTTCTCCATGTAATGTAATTAATGCTAATAATCACTGAGTGAGTTTATTGAGCGCCTAGTGATTGAGCGAATAGCCAAGTAGGACAAGTATGGAGGTGTCGACGCCGCCGCTCTCGCTGCTGGAGGAGAACGTGCGGTCGACGGTTTCGCTGACGCAGTCGAGCGCCGACGAAGACGAGCAGCAGAGCGTCGTCACGGCCGTTCTGCAGACTAGCCGGCTCGTTCGCTCGCCGCTCGTCCGCTCGCCCCTCGTCCAGTCGCCGCTCGTCCAGTCGCCCATCGGCAACTCACCCGTCGTCGGGCGCCGACACCTGGCACGGGAGCGCGCCCAGAGAGGAGGCTCGGACTCAGAGCAATCGGAACACGACGGCCTCGCGACGAACATCGAGCGAATGGGCAGTAATCAACTCGCGAAACTCGGCCTCGTCGACGCGACCAGGTGCTGCGCCGACTGCCTTCGCTTCTGCTTCGCCGGTATCGACGGAGGGCCGCTGCTGACGTTCCCGCACAGCGGCGTGTCTCAGTGCCTCGCCGACCCGGCGCGCGCCTGCGACTGCCTGCGCGATAGCGCCACCGAAAAGGTGCGCTCCTTCCGCGACCGACACCTGGCGGCGAGCGCGGCGGCGATGCCTCGGCGGAAGAGTCGGCCGCTGGAGGAGGAGCCGAGCGTCTGCGAAGAGACGCGCCTCCTGCACTCGCTGAGACGCATCAACCGCTACCACGGACTGAAGACCGCTTGCGAGGCCGAGCGTCTCGTCGTCAAGCGAACGGACTTCATTCTGTACAACCGACTACCGAGTGAGGACGCGGCCAGTCTGAGCAGCAGCGACGAAGACGAGGAAGAGTCGGACACCGAGTCCGTCCAACTGCCCAGCCGTGCACCGGGCGCGGCCGAGGACGCTCCGCTGATGGTCGCGTACCGCAGCAGCCAAGGAATCTGCTACCACTTGGAGGTGAAGCGCTTCAAGCCGACGGGCGTCGGCTTCCACTGCCGCTACTACGTCGACTGCGGCGAGGCGTCGTCCGAGGTCGCGTCCTTCACGAACGTCCAGCGTCTCGTCGAGCACCACGAGCGCTACGCCTACCTGACGCCCAAGCTGTTCCGCCGATCCCGCTCCTACTGGGCCGGCCTGCACTTCTCCGTCGACGTCTTCCCCTGGTGGAACCTCGTCTACGGCAGGCCCGCCGACGACGCCGATGCCGATTCCGCCCCCAGCGACAGCGAGCTCTGCCGCGACTGCGGCTGCCACGTGAAACGGACGCGCGCCGCATCGCAGACGATGCCGTCCGTCAGTAGCGCCGCCACGCCCTACGAGTACCTGTTGGACTCCGACGAGCTGCTCGCCTCCGTCGACGACTAATCGGCCACGCAGTATACGCGGCTACCCCACTGTGACAGAAACTGCACTCACTCATGGTTTCGCCTCTCTGGCCCGGTCGCTACTCGCGAAAGTGATGCGTGCGAAAAGACGAACGAACAATGTGACTCACACAACAAGACCAGCAGTAGCGTGGCCAAGATTTAGTTTCGAGACCAACAAAAAAAATGTTGTTGAGCGGATGACTAAACATAATATTCGTGTAGTTTGTCAGCGCTGCAAACGGTTTTTTGCGACTGACGACAAGAATCGTTAAATCAAAATGCATCACTTAAACTCGAACAACGAGCTGCAGGAAAATTTTTGTAAATTCGGCAAAAATCTAAACAGCTACGCCAACCGAACATATGCACCTAGGTGATTTGCGGATGACCAGTACGTGCACGTGAACCTGTCGTGTAACGCGAGTGCCTTTATTCTGTACGGTACGCGGAAACGGTCATGACTCAATCAACGGAGTGGCCAGTGTGAGAACGTTCTAATCGCTCTCGAGCCGCTCTTTCGCGGTAGCGTCGCGCACTCTTGTCGATGTTCGGGGTACTGGATCACTGGGCCACCCCTTTGCAGCAGGGGGCGCCGTCTTTGCAGCACTGGGCGCCCTCCTTGCAGCAGTCAGCGGCGCCGTCTTTGCCTTCGCAGCAGGCGGCGCCCTCCGCGCAGCAGCCGCTCGCGCCTTCTGCAAAATTCGAGCATGGTGGCTGCCTACTGTAGACGCGCCCACTCCACTGTACGAGTCGACGACGCGGGCACCTTTCTTGGGGCAGCAGCCTTCGCACTTGCACGGGTCGCACTTGCAGTCGGCACCGCACTTGCACGCCGACTCTAAACGAGCAGTTACCAACTGGACGGTGAAACACGACTTCCGACGATCACTCACTCGCTTTGCCCTTGCAGTTCTCACAGTTGCAGGGGTCGCACTTGCAGTCGGGTCCGCAGGTGCACGGGTCGCACTTGCACGCTAAACCGTCAGTCGACAACCGTAGCAGCGCCCGAAGGACTACGACGCAAACATTTCAAGTTACCACTGTCCATTCTTCAACACTGTGGCCGGAGAGTCGTCGACGGGTGGGTTCGGATGGGAAAGAAGAAGGCAAGGCAGCAACTGAAAGTGGCACACACACGCGTCGCCGCCTCTGCCAGCCAGCCACGGCGCTGCTGAGTAGCTTCAATAGGACGCGGTCGCTGTTTTGCCGCGCCCGCAGCGGTCACATGACGGCTGTGCCACGCGGGCGGCGCTAACCCTACGCCGCTCGGACGTATCAACCCGCGTATTCGCGCGTTGTCGGTCTTCTCCGCTATCAGAGCCCGCCTGCCAATACACAAATATCAGTCATCTCTCAATCACAACCCAACTTTATCCACCAGCAACCGAATGCGGATAGAAGCAAGTATTTCAATGGAACGCGCTGGCAGGGTGGGACTCTGGAGAAACGCGATACGCGACAAAACACAGAGTGCGAACGGAGGCGGTGACGAATGCCGCGACGCGGCCTGCAAACGCTCTATAAAAATGGGGTGAATACCGACGGCGCTGGATGCCGACTGGATGAGACGCAACGCAAATAGTTGGGGAGGGTCTATGATCGCAGGGGCCGACTGCGCGAGAATAATAGACAGATACAGAGCGGACACGGCGCGCCACTCAAATAGGCTGAGTCACTTCGCCGGTACGTGTCAGCCTGTCACGCCTCGGCCGCATCCGACTCATCGTCGCCGTCGTCCCCGAACGCGGCGGAGAAGGACTGCGCGAGGGCGGCGGCGAGACGGCGGCGGTCGTCGGAGCCGACGGGCAAACTGTCGGCAGCGGCCTTCATGTCACGCAGTCGGTAGAAGAGAGCGTCGAAGCGCTGCTGCTGCTCCTCTCCGTCGGCCGCGTCCGAACGAGGAACCTACAGAGCGAAGCTCGATGTTTGACGAGTGACCAAGTGTCCGTCTTGTTGAAGATATAGTATTACGGTGACATTCGATAAGTAGTTCGGATGCTGCGCATATTCAATCTACGTCTAGTGTGCGTCCGTTACTGTGTACAAAAACTCTTACTGGTGAACTTAATTGTACTCACAAGAGGTTATGGGCCCAGCCCACGCGTAAATTAGTTCACAGTAAGGTACAGCGTCCGTGCTGTCGTGGAGTGTTGAAAGAAGCAGTTGAGAAATAGCTGCTGGGTAGCGGAGCCTGCAGAAGAATGGCTGCCGCCGACCGCTCCCGATCGACAAGCTGACGACGGACTGCTGGGCGCAGTGGAAGAGAAAGCTGCGCGTCTACTTGATCGCGAAGGGGCTGTGGGGCGTCGTCAGCGGAGAGGAACTGCGACCTGACCGAGACGCTGACCAAGCCGCCTGGCAGACCAAGGAGAATCAGGCGATGGCGATCATCGTGCTGAGCATCGATAACTCCCTGCTCTACATTGTCGACGAAGCGGTGACGTCAGCCGAATGCTGGACGGCGCTTCGGGGTCACTTCGAGAGAGCGGCCGGAGCCACCAAGCACCATCTCCTGTGCCAGCTGATGGAGATGAAGATGAAGACAGACGACAGGATCGAGACGCACGTCAAGGCGCTGTACGACCTGTGCCGTCGACTGGAGGCGATCAACTATCCAGTCGATCAGCAGCTGAAGGTGACGGTGCTGCTACGATCTCTGCCTGAAGAATACGCCATGATCAGAACCAGCTTGGCTCTGAAAGGGGACGCGCTCACGCTGGAGGAGGCCGTCCAGGCGCTGATCACGCACGCGCAGCAGGCTCAACGGCCTCCGACATTCGCCGACGACGGAGCGATGTTTGCGACCCGAAGTCGCGGTCGACACGACTTGTCGCAAGGAGGAGAAAGAAGCGGCAGAAGCTTCAACCAGCAGTGTGGAGGCAGGAGAGTCACCTGCTACAACTGCGGCGAAGTGGGTCACTACAAGCGTGACTGTCCGAAAGCTCGAAACGGAGCGGCGAGAGTGGCACATGACAATGAAGATCAACTTCTCATGGTGCTACCAGCGCAAGGCGGAAGAATCGACTCGTGGATCATCGATTCTGGCGCGACCTCGCATATGACTTGCGACGCGAGAAACTTCCTCGACTACAAGAAGTTTGAAGAGCCGCGCACGGTTTGGACAGCTGACGGACGACAGCTCCAAGCGATCGGCTCAGGACGAGTGAAAATCCAGACGATGGTCGGCAGAGTCGTCAAGAAGATCACGGCAACCGACGTGCTCTACATCCCGGCTTTGGAACACAATCTGCTGTCCGTACAACAGATGAATTGCCGAGGAGTGAATGTCCTCTTCAGCAATGGAAAGGTGTCCATCCGTCACGGAAGAACTGGCGACTTGTGGGCAACGGCAACGAAGAAGGGAAAGCTGTTTGTCCTGGATGTCCCGAAGTGGACTGAAACCGAGAAGAAGCCGTCGGGTCGATTGAAGGCCACCGTCGAGGATAGTGCGATGACTAGCGCGCTCGCGCGCGCCTTCGGCGCGCGCTCACGTGCTAGGTCGCTCGCCGCTTCGCGGCTCGCGACGCTAGCGGGCTCGGCGCTGCGCGCCTCGCCTCCTTTGGGCTCGCCGCTTCGCGGCTCGCCCCTAGTGAAAAGCGCAAGTCGTGTGCCAGTACATATGCCACAGTGTGTGTCAGTGAGAAGCATCTCTGTGTGGGTGCTGGGTGTGAGCTTGTGTGCAGCGGTGTTCACACAGAAGGCGTTGGACAGCAAGTCGCTGACCATCTTCATCATGGTCTTCTAGTGGCTCTCGACCATGTGTGTGTGCGTGTGCGAGTGCTCAGAGTCCCGCTCGACTGTTTTCTAACAATTTGGCGCTGGCGCACTCTGACCAGTACATGGTCTTCAATGGACTGGATGTTGAAGTCGATCACGACCTTGGACTTCGCCAAATCGGATCAGTCCTGCACTAAGTCCGTACACACCCTTGGTACACTGGGACTATCGCGCCACAGTTCTCACCAGTCTCCATCGACTCAGTGTTGAGAAGTCGATTTTTGTTACTTAAATTCACATTTGAAAATTTTATTTCTCTCTCGTCTTGAGGGCTGCAGGTCTGAAACTTGGCGTGTACACTACCCTTGGGCAGGCCTATGCGCCCCACCTGTTTGCCCCCTCCCCAGGCTCCAGCCACCAGTAGAAATAGAAACCCTGCATATATTTTCATAGGGAAGTACAGCAGGACCACCGAGTACAATTGCACGTCACCACCAACCAACTATTACAACAACCCATATAGCACCCCTCTAGGACTCGCCCATCTTCCGGGGAAAGTGCGGACAAACGCACAGACAGACAGGGCGATTAGAGTATACTAGCGCGCTCGCGCGCACCTTCGGCGCGCGCTCACGCGCTAGGTCGCTCGCCGCTTCGCGGCTCGCGACGCTAGCGGGCTCGGCGCTGCGCGCCTCGCCTCCTTTGGGCTCGCCGCTTCGCGGCTCGCCCCTAGTGAGAAGCGCAAGCAGTGTGTGAGTACATACGCCACAGTGTGTGTCAGTGAGAAGCATTTCTGTGTGGGTGCTGTGTGTGAGCTTGTATGCAGTTGTGTTCACACAGAAGGCTTTGGGCAGTCAGTCGCTAGTACCATCTTCATCATGGTCTTCTAGTGGCTCTTGACCATTCCCTGTGGGTGCGTGCGTGCGTGCGTGCCTCAGGGTCCCACTGGACTGTTTTCCAACAACTTGGCGCTGGCACACTCTGACCAGTACATCGTCTTCAATAGACTGGGTGTTGAAGTCGATCACGACCTTGGACTTTGCCAAATCGGATCGGTCCTGCACTAAGTCTGTACACACCCTTGGTACACTGGGACTATGGCGCCACAATTCTCACCAGTCTCCATCGACTCAGTGTTGAGAAACCGATTTTTGTTACTTAGATTTACATTTCAAAAAATCCATGTGTGCGTGCATGCGTGCGTGCCTCAGAGACCCACTGGACCGTTTTCTAACAATTTGGCGCTGGCACACTCTGACCAGTACATGGTCTTCAACGGACTGGATGTTGAAGTCGATCACGACCTTGGACTTCCCCAAATCGGATTGGTCCTCCACTAAGTCCATGCACACCCTTGGTAGACTGGGACTATTGCGCCACCATTCTCACCAGTCTCCATGGACCCAGTGTTGAGAAATCGATTTTTGTTACTTAAATTCACATTTCAAAAATTTATTCATCTCTTGTCTTGAGGGCTGCAGGTCTGAATTCGCGGCTCGCCCCTAGTGAAAAGCGCAAGTCGTGTGCCAGTACATATGCCACAGTGTGTGTCAGTGAGAAGCATCTCTGTGTGGGTGCTGTGCTGGGTGTGAGCTTCTGTGCAGTGGTGTTCACACAGAAGGCATTGGGCAGTAAGTCGCTGACCATCTTCATCATGGTCTTCTAGTGGCTCTCGACCATGTGTGTGTGTGTGCGTGTGCGAGTGCTCAGAGTCACAAGGTAGTGTTCTCTATCAATTTGGTGCTGGCGCACTCTGACCAGTACATGGTCTTCAACGGACTCAGTGTTGAAGTCGATCACGACCTTGGACTTCACCAAATCGGATCGGTCCTGCACTAAGTCCGTGCACACCCTTGGTACACTGGGACTATCGCGCCACAGTTCTCACCAGTCTCCATGCACTCAGTGTTGAGAAATCGATTTTTGTTACTTAAATTCACTTTTCAAAAATTTATTTCTCTTTTGTCTTGAGGGCTGCAGGTCTGAAACTCGGCGTGTACACTACCCTTGGGCAGGCCTACGCGCCCCACCAACTGGCTCCCGCCCCAGCCCACAGCCACCAGCAGAAATAGAAACCCGGCATAACTTTTCATAGGGAAGTACAGCAGGGCCACCGAGTGCAATTGCACGTGAGGTGCACACGACCACTGCTGTGACCCATATAGCAGCCCTCTAGGACTCGCCCATCTTCTGGGGAAAGTGCGGACGTACAGACAAACCAGGCGATTATAGTATAGGAAGATGGCGACTGAGGACCACTTCAAGGTCGAGAAGATCGTTGGACACGATCATTTCGAGGAGGAGGAGGAGTGCGACTGCCTGCAGAAGATCGAGCCAGAGCAGCGGCAGCACGCGCGAGACGCGACAAAGAAGACGGCTGCAGAGCAGAAGCGCAAGAAACTCAAGGCGAAGATGGCGCTCGACAGCGAGGAGGAGAACATTGGCGTCAAGGGCGACGAGCAGCTGGTCGTGGCCGGCGTCCACCTCTACATCGACACGCGACGGCAGTCCTTCCACAACAGAGAGCCAACGCGACGCCGCTACACCGACAGGGACAAACCGGACGTCGTGAACTACCACTTCAAGAATGTCACCGAGGAGGAGTGTTGAAGATATAGTATTACGGTAACATTCGATAAGTAGTTCGGATGCTGCGCATATTCAATCTACGTCTAGTGTGCGTCCGTTACTGTGTACAAAAACTCTTACTGGTGAACTTAATTGTACTCACAAGACGTCTGTTGACGGTCGCGGATCGACACGACTCGCTCGTGCGTGCCCACACCTCCGCTGTCGGAGCCGCCGATGATGCGGGAGAAGAAGGCAAGCGAGCGAGGTGATGAGCGGGCAGGGCATTGCGCCAGACGTGCGTCTCCAGCGCCTCCTTGATCCGTGCCAGGCCGTGCGACTCGCGACTCTCGGCCAGCTCTTCCAGACGCGCCGCCGACGGGGTCGACTCCACGAGTTCGTAGCGATGCGCGTCGCACCAGTCGGCCAGCGCGCTCGTCTCCCAGGGACACAGTAGCAGGCGCACACCTTCGCCGTCGTCGTCGTCGTCTTCGTCGACAGACACGGCCGGCAGCGTCGACGGGTCAAAATCGGAGTCGGCGGAATGGAGGACAACGGCGTCGGCGGCACACAGGCGACCGGTAGCAGCGGCGGGCGCGACAAACTCGAACTGCACGACAGCCGAGTAATACTTGGTGTCGATGGAGAGATGGCGGGAGCCCACAAACGCATCGACGGTGCTGTCATTGTGGCCACCGTCGAAGAGGCGCACGAGTTCTCCAAACGTTTGGCGACAGCGTGCCGCGTCTCGCGAACAGGCGACGAATAGAACGGAAGGGGGCGACTGGGTGGGCTCGTGGGGAGTGTGGTGGGTCGACATCGGATTCGAGAGGAGCTCAGCGATTCCGGGTCTTCAGGGCTACATCAGGGCGCGGAGGACGCCCCGAGCCAACATGAGCACGCTGAAGGGCGCACCAATGCGTGCGGTGGAGGCTATTAGAAACGGGGCGAACCTGAGCACGCAGACGAGACCGGCTGGGAAGAACTTGGCGCTGTTGTAGAAGCGAATGCCCATCACTGCCGCCAGCGCGCCGCTGCTCACTAAACCGCGTCAAATATGACGCGCACGGGCGCGTCAAAAAAAGGGGGAGAAGGCTCCGCCGACACAAGAGAATGGTGTTGTTGTGCGTGTAGGAGCCGTAGAGGGCGACCAGGCCAAAGGACAAGCCGGCGAAGAGCGAGGGAATGCTGCCTGAACGAGTTACCCGGTCAACGCAACGGAGAGCAACCACGCTTCCCTCAAGGCAGCCGACCGGTCTTCGCGAAGCCGAAGGCGCCGCCGGCGATGATCAAGACCGAGTATCCAACGCCAACATAGTCCATGTCGATGCTGTATGAAGTCGACCACCTACTAAACCTGGGTACTTTGCGCGAATATCAAGCGTTCGTCTCTAGCTTGCGAATCCAGTGGGAGAGTCGATAGACAAGGTCTCTCATCGCAAAGAGACTCGCTGACGACGGTTGATGCCAACATCAAGTCTTTATTTCGACAGTCAACAACACAACTCTGCCTGCTTCCCACTCTCTCAACACACGAACCATCGAGTCAGTTCGCGACGACAACAACTGTCCACGAGGATTCTATCAATCGATCGGGCCGAGAGGCGTCGTCTTAGTAGAGGCGCTGGGGCTTGCCCATGGTGCTCTTGATGTGTAGCGAGCGGACGTTCTGCCAGTTCTTCTTGAGCAGGGACACGAGGAAGTTGATGGCTAGGGCGATGTTGGCCACGAGCTGCTCCTGCTCCATCTCGACGTGGCCCACGGCCACCGCCTGGCACAGCACCTGCAACCGACAACAAATCTTCCCTCACAATCGCCGCGCGCGCGCCAGCCCAGACGACGCGCCTTCTTCATCTGGAACTTGATGGTGGCTCGGATCTCCTCGACCTTCTGTACGCGCGACTCGTTGTGCGAGACGACCGTGGGGAACTTGCCCGCCTTGTTCAGGCCAGGGCCCAGGATGCGCGGAATCTGCTTGATCAGCGACTCGCTCGCCAGGAACGCGTCGTACGACTTCGCTGCAACCCGCGACCGCACTACGTTTCACAAAGGCCCTGGTCGACAAGCACCAACCGAGCTTCTTGACGAGTTTCTTGTCCTTGTTCAGCTTCTTGAGAGCCTCGGCGTCCATGCAGGGCACACCGTTGGCGTTCGCCTCGTCCATGTGCTGCTGATCGCCCAGCACGCACACCTTCAGCTTCGGTCGCGGCACGTACTTCAGCCTGAAGGCGCGCGCTCTCGTCTCCACGTTCCCACCACGTCGGCGCGCAGTCACGAATTCAAGAATCACTACAGCAGCGGCCATTCGAAGCACCGCAGGCAACAAACGAGCGGACACAGCGTCGCTCTACCCGGCAGTTTAGAGACCCTGGGTGCGAGTCCCGCCGGCGTCGCCAACGCGGCGGCGCCGACTTCCAAAATAGGCCGACACGCGCAGTTTGAGACTGCTCGGGACAAGTCTGGGACTGCTCGGCCTTTTTGGCACTAAAACGGCGACCTGACGGTGCCGCTGAAACGCTTGTCCTTCTGCGGGTCGTAGTTCTTGAGAGCGCACTGGAGCTCGACGCTTTCTCGAAACTTGCGCTGCTTGCCGCCCTCCGCCTTGCCGGTCGACTCGCCCAGAAGCGTCGTTACCGCCTCCATCAGCGTGTCGCGCGGAATTTTGCTGAAAAAGAATACCACGCCGTCCGACACCGTTCAACTCTTGTGGAACATAAATCGTCATGCCTCATCTTCTTTTACAAAGCGGCCCTTGCAGATGTGCACGCAGCCAACCAACCACGAAACAAGGAGAATGGCACAATCTGAAAGAAAATGACTTTACCGAAATCGATTACGGTAACAGCAACCCAGCAGAACACGGTAAACAAAGCGTTAAAGGAACGGCACCATGATATTCTCGATCGAGTCGTAAAGGTGCACAAAAGGGTCAACGACCAACAAAGTGACAGTGTTTCCACATTTGCATATGTTCGTAGACGCACAATGTATCATGATGCACCGTACACGGTTCGAGATAATTTAGGATGTATTAAATTCCCCGAGTTTTCAATATAGCTAGATCACGATTGATCCGAAAAGTATTGGAGCACTATACAAGGTAGCGATTGAAAACTAGTTCGCTGTGAACAGCTAATGTAAATAAAGCAACTATTTGCCATAAGGGCACTGTGCTGGAAAGAAAGAGAGAGGAAGCGAGAATGGACGAGCAGGTAGCGACGGCGATCCCGGGCAGGCCGACGTCGCCGCCGAGCGCGACGGCGCTGACGGAGGAGGCGTTGTCGGAGGCGCCTTCGGTCACGGCCAACCAGACGACGGCGGGGGGACGGCAGCTCGAAGAGACGGTGTACGACCAAGACGAGTCTCTAGTCGACCGATTGAAACGATGGCTGCCTCGGCCGCGCCGCTCGGACACCTTCCCGACAGTGCACGCTTCGCACTCCGCTGCCGGCGAGAGAAGCCGAACGCTTTCCGTCGACAAGACCGCCTCGTCTGCTGACGGAGGCCGGCAGAGCGCGGCAGAGCAGACCTCCTCACGTCCACTTCCAGCGAAGGCGCCTGCGACGGAAGCGACGGCCAGGAGTGCCAGCTGGATGTTCTCTGCCGACAAGAGCGAAGGGGCTGCCGAGCCGCAGTCGAGTCTCAAGACGAAGAGTAGCACGATTCAGCCGTCCGTTTACGGCATCGGCGACGCGGCGCCGACATCGCTGACGACGACGGCGCAGTCGAGTGTCGCGCCGCGACTCATGTCCAAAGCTCAGTTCAGGAGGGTGGGCGGCTCTGTTCATTGTAAAGCGCGTCTCAGTCGGCGAACAACAATGATCTGTTGCTTTTGCTGTTGCAGGAGCGTAAGCACGGCGGCGACTTTTCCCGTGTGTACTGGGTGGAGTTCGCGGACCGCCACTACGAGAGGGCGGAGCTGATCGGCGCGAGCTGGCGCGACGAGAACCTGGCACGGACGATGGAGGTGGAGTACACGCTGTGGGAGCTGGAGCGCCTGCTGGACGTCGCCTGCAAGTCGCTGGCCAAGCAGCCCGCCTTCCTGCGCGTCGAGGCGCCGTTGACGCTCTGCGGCGACTTCCACGGCCAGTTCAGCGACCTGCTCGCCATGTTCCTGACGTGCGGGCCGCCGCCGCGGACGCGCTACCTCTTCCTGGGCGACTACGTCGACCGGGGCCGCGCCAGCCTCGAGTGCATCTCCCTGCTGCTCGCCTACAAGGTGCTCTATCCCAACCACGTCTACCTGCTGCGCGGCAACCACGAGTCGGCTCGCGTCAACCACCAGTACGGCTTCAAGGAGGAGATCATGCGTCGCTTCGTCGACGCCCGCGCCAAGTCGAAGACGAAGAGGCGCGCCCTCAACCTCTGGGTCTCCTTCAACCGCATCTTCAACGAGATGCCGGTAGTGGCGCTCGTCTCGCAGCGCATCCTCTGCATGCACGGCGGCCTCAGTCCGCAGCTCCACCGCCTCGACACGCTCGACTCCATCCAGAAGGGCAAGGTGCCCATGTGCGGCCTCGTCAACGACCTCCTCTGGTCCGACCCGCACATCCACGTCAAGGGCTGGCAGCCGAGCGCGCGCGGCGCCGCCTTCTTCTTCGGCGACGACGCGGCCCGGAGTCGCGCCGACGCGCTCGGCGTCGACCTCATCTGCCGCGCGCACCAGGTCTGCCAGGACGGCTTCTGGTTCTTCTGCAACCGGCGCATAGTGACGCTCTTCTCTGCGCCGCGCTACATGGCCCAGTTCGAGAACGCCGGCGCCGTCATGCGCGTCGACGAGCGGCTCGTCTGCCAGTTCGTCCTCTTCGCGCCCATCCGCCCCATCGAGTTCCACGACGTCTTCCCACCGTCGTCACCGCCGCAGCAGCCGTCCACGCCCACCGACAGCGCCGCTGGCCCGCCACCGGACGAGCTCACTCAGCAGTCCACGCCGACGCCAGTCAGGCCCCACGGAGCCGGCGAGGACGAGCAGCAGCAGGAGGAGAGCGCGCTCGCAGACGCCGCGGAAGGGCACGCGACTGCCGACGCTGCCGACATCCGCGCACCGGCGGCCGCGGCAGACGACCGCGCGTGACACGATCCCATTCCGTATACATACGAATCGCATCGCCGCATTGGCGCGCACTTGGACGTCTTACATCCGTCATTCGATACATCCGTACGTGAAACGGTGATTATTTAGTGCATTAGAGAGTTGACTCAAAATTGAAAGTCGTGAACGCTGAACATACAATGTGTACATGTATGCTGCTGTCACAAATGTCTGTCCGTGGGCGGGGCACGCACGGCAGCGCCCTGGATGAGGCGAAGGGGCCTTTCAAGGTCATGAACAACTTTCGCAAGAAGCGACATATGAAGAGCGGACACGCACATCACGCACTTGGGCCCGTCCGTTCGCTCTCGCAGCTCTACGAGAAAATGTTGACCGCGATTGGCTTTCAGCTTGGGGCCATGGAGTGTGCTCATTTGCACTTCAGCCGGTCGTGTGTCAACGGCGGCGCTAATGGCTGCTACAGCAGTCGTGTTATTACTAGTCTGCGTTGTGGATGACGATAAAAACAAAAGACGCCGAGGGAACTTCAACTTCATGCTCATCGGAATTTACATACACAGTAAGTTTGGACAAACAAAGGGACGCTTATGTAAATAATGGTC
>JASAMY010002561.1:0-25988 GCA_030248085.1 Paralinhomoeus sp. GSCO2_6 | reverse complement strand
CCAACTGCTTGTTTAAAATGTTGTAAAATAAAACATGCGAAGAAGATGGCTGAGGCGCCAAACGTGCGAAATATAGCTCTCCAATTGAAATTTATGTAGAAACAAATTTTGACCTTGCCCCTTTTCGGTCATAAAATCCTGGATCCGTCAGTGCTCTAGACGGGAAGGCGTCATGGAGATGGATATGCTATGGGCCATTGACGGCCTCCTAGCGTTGCCCCTAATCCAACAACAACAGCCAAACGTTGAAGGCCGACAGCTGCGTCGCGTCCGCCGGGCGCTGCTAGCGGAAGACGGCAGCGGCGGCTGGCGGCTCGAGCTCCCCGACTTTTGATGAGACCGCCCCGATGTTGAGCCGGTCCTCCTCGCATACCTCTACCTATACCTACGCAGGCGCCGCATTAGGCGGAAATCCGAAAAAGCGCTTCGCAACAACTGCCAGACAAAACGCCGCTGGCGCGGAGACGACGGCGCCCAACCGACTTTGAGACTCTGCGCACTAGAGACGGCAGTATCGCTTACGAAAGAGCGATCAACAAGCCCGTTTTCAGAGGCACTGAAAGAAAATGTTGCCGGAAGACCAGTTTGAGAAAATGCCGAACCCCGAACAGCATCCCGTGAAGCGCTCGTTCAATCTGGAAGACGCCGAAGCGGCGACTGCGGTACGACGTTTCGACGTATTGTTTTATTTGGACACACACAAACAGGGCGCAGGATTGCAAGACAATGGGGGAAGGTGCCTGAATTACATCTGCAAAGACTTTGATCGTTATACGTAAGAGTCGCAGAGTGTACGATTCGACCGTTGCCGAAGACAATTTTTGCACGGACTTGTTGTTATTCGTCCCGTTGCGTACGCACCGTCGAAGTCGAAAAAGTGCGCATTGTGCTCTGGGTTCATCCAACCAGTTTCCCACTCGATCGAAATAAAGCCGTTCCTCTTTCGAAATTCAATCTATTGTCAGCACCGTCTGCGCTCGAATAAGCCGCCACTCGATTAGCTGAGGGCGTCCCCTCCTGGCTTGTGACAGCGGATCGATACGCGACGCAACTCTGCGTCTCCTTGGCTTGACGAGCAACGGCTCCTGGGCGCTGCGCTGCACTGCACGCAATGTCGACGACTGGCTGACTGGCTGGCAGAAGCCGCCGCGTCCTCGACTCGTTTGGGCCGGCGCACGAAGCGCCAGCTGCGTCGACGCTTGGCCCCCCGACCGCGCCAGACGAGCCGGCGGCTGATGTCGTTTTTTCTTCTGAGAGCGCCAGCCTTGTTTTCCCCGCCGCAGGTTCATGCGCCGACGACGCCACCGATTCAGCTAACGCGGCCCGCGCGAGCCGGAAACGAGTCCGCCTGGCTGCCTAGCTTTGCGCGCTCCGTCAAGTCTCGCATCGCGCCTAGCGCACCGCATTTTGCTCCCCGACTCGTATACAAAACATGCCAAAACAGTGCTCTGTCCGAGCTACATTGTATAGTTGTTGGGAGAAATGGGCGTACCCGGGCCCGGTTGTCATCCACAATTGCCGTAAGGTCGAGCACTTAGTTCAGCCACGCGTCGCTAGCGCTGCGGCGCCGCCTTATTACACAATGGAACATGCGCTGCAGCACATGTTCCTCTGAATACCAGGGATGCATTCGCTGTCTCTCATTTTCCCTTGTCCTGTCGTCCCCACCGCAGTTCCAGTCTGATAGATGAAATATGGCCCTATATGTAAGGACGGCGGATTAAACGGCGCCATCGTCTCCGCCTCTTTGCGCAGCCAGAGCGCGTCGACCACGCAAGGCGCACTCGACGTTCTGCTTGTCGACACACACCCTGCCAGCCAAATGTAGCCAGAGTCTAAAAAACGCCGACGACGACCCACCGACCGTGCATGGACATTGATGAGAACGGCAACGTCATTTGCGAGTTCCTGATCGACAGGTGATCAGAAGTTGTGAACCGAGTCTGGATGGGGGGGGGGGGGTGGGGCGACCGTGCGAGTATATCGACGACCAGCAAGTACCTAGTCGATTTTCAGCTATGGGCGCGAGGTGCAGAAGATCTCGGTGCTTCGCCAGCTCGCCGACGCAGCCGCGAGCTCAAGCTCGGCCGGCCAGACGGTCAGGTAGACGCGCTCTTCCAGCGGGAGCTGCTGCCCGTCTGCCAGGTACCTCGGATTTGCACAGCTCAAACTTTACTTTTGACACCCCCCAGTAATCCATGTTTGTAAGGGAGGAGCAGCTCATACTGTTCTTTACTCCGCGATGAGCTACGGGGTTGGAGCGGCCCCGTCCTGACTGCAAATTCCCACTGACCGGCAGGAGTGGGCCGACTCCTTGACGTAGACAAGTTTACGGACGTGTATACGCACGCAGCCTCGCCTCATCAGCGCCTATGCACACACAAGTGCCCGCTCGCCATCTTGAGGCCTGCGAGGCGCAAGTCAAGCGAAGGCGCGCAATATGTATTTGACGACGTACATATGCGCACGCGCGCGGACGGCGGGAAAACCTGATCAGGACCTCATGTCGAGCCGGGCAGACCAATTTGCCGCGACTTCGGCCGGCAGCATGGAACAAGGCGAGCGCATTCGACTTACCGCCAACGAGAGACTCGTTTGCCGTCGTCGTCGCCGCCGTCGTCGTCTTCATTCTTCGTTAACACCTGCCGTCCGCGTCGCGGCGACGGCGTCACGGCGCTCCGTTTGAATTTGAATCGAGCAGCAGTGGCGGCGACGGCAGGCCGCTGGCCGGACAGTTGTTTAGCGACAGTCCTTCCCCCTCCCCCACCTTTCTCCCAGTAGGAGCCGAGTTGTTGACGGATTTTTTTCGACGAAAGCAACGCGACGCCGGTGTCGCGGCCGCGTTCTTTGTCGGAGCAAACTGACTCACGAGCAGGTGGCGCCGGCGCCGGCTGAATCACAGGCCGTGCGAGCGCCGTGTTCGACATGGCAGCAGTCCAGGCGGCGGTGGCGCGACGACCGCCACCTTCGTCGCTCGCTCCTGCTTGGCTGCGTTCAAATTGCTCGGCGCTGCTGCTGCTGCTGCTATCCAGATTAACACAGCGGCGCGCCTGCATCCGTCGTCCATGCGCTTGCCGCCACGGCTGGCCGACGGCGGCCTTGTCGGCGATTTGCGACCGACAGACGCAGCCGTTTACTCTGCCCCGTCTCCGCACCCGCCAGCGGTCGGCGGAGTCGTGCGCGCGCGGACTGCTGCCGCTGCAGTTTGTCTCTACTCGTTGGTCGTAGTGGCTCATCGCTGCCAGGGGACCGCTTTCGCATCCCTGGTGTTCTCACTGTTCGCTCTGGTGTTGACAGATTCCCTCGGCGGGAGGAACGCTTCGGATGCGAGTTGCCGCTCCCAGACCAGTGAGCAAGAGGGGACACCGCGCAGACCGCCATGAGAGCGACGGAGAAAAGAACCAACGCGCGCGCGCGCGCGCCCTGCTCATTCGATTTGACTCGCGAATGCCGGTGTTGTTCCCTCGATCTGCCTCTAATCCATCCTTTTTGCGGCGTCGCAAAACCGTTTTGCGGCCCGCCCGCCGCGCGATCAGTCCGGGGTCGGTCGAGCGCGTGCGCGCGCGCGCGCGCGAGCCCACTAATGCGGTCGGCGGCGGCGGCGCTCCTTTTTTTCGAAACTTCACACCACATGTTACATACGTTGTAGTGTTGACAGTTTACAAGAATTGTTTACGCGTCGTCAGCGATACGTACAGTGTGTGTGCTTCTTTGGACATCGCACCTATACAATTATTTCTCAGGTCTGCTGCAAGGATGCAAAACACTCAACACCACGCGCTGCCCACGGGGTATTTGCTGCCAACGTCTGTTTTCGTCGCGCGCTTTGTCTGAAGACACGGTCGTAGGCCCATTCAGCATCCTTTCGTCGTCAGGGGGGCACAAACAAATCGCTTTCCTCGCGCCCAGTTGTCCGCCCAGCCCACGCAAAGGTCGGCACCGGCTGACTGGGCCGACGCGCTTGCAGGAGGTGCTGCGCACCGCCGAGGCGAGCTTCGACGTCCACTGCGAGAGCGCCTGGCCTACAAGAGCGCCTGGAACCGACACGCGGCCGTCCCCGGAGCAGGCCGAGGAAAAGGCGACGGCGCCCGGGTCCGCAGCCGGCGGCGTCGGCGGCCGTCATGACATGTCCGACCTCCTCGACGCCATCCTCGCCGATCTGCAACAGCCCAGCGACTCCCGTGGGGGTCTTGTGTTTTTTTCTGTCGGTTTTCTGCCAGACAATTTTTTGACGAAAGACAAATATTTCCTCAGTGTCCGCGGCCGTCTGGCTCGAGACGCTCGTTGACATTCTCGACGAGCGGGCGCTCCCAGTCGAAAGGATACGCAGGCAGGTTGGGTCGTCGTCTGTCGGAATTTCGTTGGCATTTTGTCGGAGGAACGTTTGTCGACTCTTAGATAGTCTCCATCGCGACGGCGGAGACGCGTCACGGCTTCGTGCAGCGTCGACTCATCGCGACGCGCCTCCTGGAGAAGCTGGCGCCTCGGCTCACGGCGCAAGAGTGCGTTCTATTTGGAGTGAGATTTCTGCAGTCGGATCGGCAACACTGTGAAATCTGAAGGGTGAAAGAGGAGATTCTGGGCTCGGTGCAGCTATTCTGCCAGGACGTATCGGCCAAGGTGCGAGCGTCCATCTGCGAGAGGCTGTCGACCTTCGCCAAGTCGCTCTGGTAAAATACTGGTAAAAAAAACAATTCGCTCGTCAATTATGCAATTCGTCGCTTTCACAGCGCGCCCGACTGCGCGTCCCTGCTGCTGCCCAGCCTCATCGAGCTGTGCGAGGACGAGAGCGACGTGGTCAAGGAGACGGCCGTCGACTGCGTGGGCGGCCTCATCGTCTACGTCGACTCCGGTTGGTGCCGCGAAAGGACGATGTCTGGAGATGAGTGCCGACGTTTTTTTTGTAGCAACTACGCGAGAGGTGCTGGTGCCGCTGCTGCTGCGCTGCTGCGACAAGGCGTTGGGGTACCAGTCGGCCGCGACGCTGCCCGCCGTCGCGGGCCAGCTGGGCCGCTGGCTGCACGCGCTCCGCGAGGTCCTGTAGAGGGGCCAGCGGAGGGCTTTCCGCGAGCACTTCGTCAGGCTGGCGCGCCTCGGCGCCGAGCTGGCGCCCACCTCGGCGGCCGGACACGTCGCGATGACGCGCAGCGCCGACGACCTACTCGACGCGCCCCTCGACACGGCCGCCGACCGGCAGCGCCAGCTCTTCGACGCCTGCCGACGCGGCTGCGCCTACAACTTCCGGGCTCTCTCAACAAAGTTTGTGCGGTCTCGCCCGGGCTACCAGCGCCGACTGCAGGCGGTCGTGTCGGTGCTGGGCGCCGAGGAGATGGTGAACAGCGAGCTGCTGTCCGTCTTCGTCAACCTGGCGACGATGGACTCCGACGAGACGGTCCGACGGAGAATGGCTGCCGGCTTCCACGAGGTCTGTCGGTCTGTCGGTCGACTTTGTTGTTGTTGGATTTGGCCAGCGCTAGGAGGCCGTCATTGGCCCACATAGCATACCCATATCCATGACGCCTTCCCGTCTATAGCCGCATAATTCGAGCCAAGACATTCGGAAGATCGCCATCTGTAATCTAGAGCAGCGTCGGCACGCGAAAATCCATTGAGAGGGACGTCCTCGATCTAGTGTATCCATCAGGAACCGAACCCAGGACCGTGCCGGCGCAAGAGGCCGATTCTCTACCGCTAGGCCGTACGCTGCCCTGTCGGTCGCCGCCTCGGCTCGGACTAGCACTTCTGTTCTAGATCGTCGCCATCTTCGAGCGCCAGGGGAAGACGGAGCTGGCCAGTCACCTGGTGGAGCCGTTCATCGAGATGATCCGGACGGGCCAGTCGGAGGCGGTCGCGCTGGCCGCGGCCAACTGCGGCGTCGTCCTGCCGACGCTTTTCGCGGCGCTCCAGCCGACCGCCCACGACTCGAACGGCAACCTCGCACAGACCAGCGTCGAGGACGAGGACGACTACGACCTACCGCAGGTATTGCGCGCTGCCGTCGAAGGTGCATCCTCACTGTTCACTGCCTTCGTCTGCAGCCCGAGAAGGAGGTGTCGGTGGTGCGGCTGGTGCTGGCGCTCAACCGCCTGCTGCGCCTCTCGAGCGACCGGCGCTCGCACGAGCGCTTTCTCTCGGGCTCGGCCGACTAGCCGACCGCCGGCCCGACATGTCGACGCCGGCGGCGGCGCGCACCCGTCGACTGGTCTCGCAGTTCCTGCCGCTGCTCAAAGAGGAGCTGCTCGCCTCGGTAAGGACCGTCGTCGGCGCAGCGGTTGCGCTCTCGACAGACCAACTTGGACTTCAGAGAGCGCTGCCGTGTCGACTGGCCGCCGCGCGCAGCCTCCTCATCTACTGGAAGGCGCTTGACTCGACGACCCCCGACCGAGAGAAGATTGTCGACTTCTTTGTGCAAAGTGAAGTGAATGGGCCAGGGCTTGCGGCATCTTTCTTAGGGGTCTTGCATAGTTCCTCCTCTCTGACAGTGGACCTTCTACAATAGTGCCCCGGTGGAAAGAAGGTACCGTGTGATTTGTGTTTTATAATACGTGAACAAAAAACAAGTGATGGTACGCATGTATAAATGTGTTCTCCAGGGCGTGTACTATACCTATATCAATCCAAACATTCCACAGCTGCACTTTGAACTGTGGACGATCTGAGAAGACTAAAATAAAGGTATTACTAAAATTGGCCACTTTCACTGTCAAAATATTTTCTACAGAGTACAAATCTTGAGGTTTAAACAATACATAGAAGCCATTCCAATAATGGACCTCATAGGTACTCTTCTGTTCAGCGGTGCGCTTGAACCAGAGCTGCTACAAGCGCGTCACCTTCCTCGACGTCTGCTCGTTGGCTTGCGAGCTGCTGGACGCGGAAGCGTTCAAGGCGCACTTCCTGCAGCAGGCGCTCTCCATGAAGGACGACAAGGTCTCGAACATCAGGTGCGCTCTGCTCGAGCATTGGACAAAGCGAGGCGCCTAACAACGGACGAATCGATCTTTAGGCTGAAACTCTGCGGCCTGCTGCCGACCTTCAAGCGGCAGCTGACCCTGCCGGCCGACGAGCGCCTGCTGCGCCACATCGAGCGGGTCGTCAAGGACCTGCTCGGCTCGGCAGCGACCACGGAGCGCGACCGCCTGTTCGTGCAGGAGGTCACCTCTTCGAGACTTATTTAGACACCTCAACAGAGCACAATCGCTCAGTCAGTCAGTCAGTCAGTATCTTCTTGATCTCAATGGAGCGCGCTACCCACTTCGAAAAGTCGTCTTGACTAGCAGGAATGGACCGAACAGACAAATCAGGTGTATTGCCCAAGGGGGACGAAAATTCAGCGATGACGTGATGAGTGAGAGTTGAACTGACCCAACTCCAAATCTCGAGCTGTCCAAAACCGACGCCCTAGACCTCCAGGCTACTCACGCTCGCACCATCCGTGCAGATCACACCGAAAAGCGCTCAAATCCAAATTCTAAATCTCAAATCTAAATCAAATCTGAATTGCTAATTGTCGGAATTCGGTTTTAGATCGCCACGTCGCTCTCCAAGACGGAGACGCACGTGACGTCGTCGCCGGCCCGCGTGATGTTCAAGTCGAGCGCAGCCGTCGCCGCCGCGCCGACTCTGTCTGTCGGCGGCGGCCTCGGTCGCGACAAGGTCATCTCCAAGTCGACCACCGCTCTCGACTCCGCTCTCGACTCCGCTCTCGACGAGAAGCCGACAGAAGAAGGAGAGACCGGCCGACGCCAGCTGTCGCCGCCGCACAGTCGGCTGCGACTCCACAGGCCGCGGACGGCGATCGTCCGGCCGCAGCCGCAGGTGACGCGCAGAGCGCTGCGCGGGCAGCCGCAAGTCGAAGTGAGGGAACCACTTCAGATGCTGATGACGAAGCGATCGCCCAGTCCCATGCCCTCGTCCAAGCCCGAGCCAAAGACCATCATCGTCGGCGACGAGCCTTCGAAATCCCTCGACAAGCCGACCAAGCCATCGAGCCGGATCTCCCATCTCGAGAGAAGCAGTCCCAGAGGCAGCAGCGGACTGCCCATTCCCGACCGCTGGCGCCCGCCGCCTGGCGGTGACCGGTCGTCCCAGCAGCTCGGACCGGCCCCCTCGACAACGGGCCGACTTCGTCGCGTTGAGGCGCGAGGTAGTGATACCAGTTGTGGCTCAAGTGGCTTACACCAATTGGGAGCTCCGTTCAGGCTCTCGGCAGTCCGAGAACGACCGCTACAGCTCGCGCACGCTGCCGACGGCGTCGACGGGCAGCGGCGCGCTGAGTCGGAGCCAGAGCAGCAGCTCGGTGCCCGTCGACGGCCAGTCGTCGTCGAGCCGCCGCCTGCGCGCCAGCCTCTACGTGCCGTCCTCCTCGCTGCCGCGCCGCTCCGCCTCCAAGTCGGACGCGAACAACAACAACCGGGCCGGGAGCGGCGGCGCCGACTACCGCCGTCAGTCCGACGTCGGCGTCGGCGGCGGACTCCGACGCACCGACGCGTCGGCCTCGTCCTCCGTCGCCGACGATGGCAGGACGCGCCGCTCCGTCGGCTACCTCGTCCGTCGAAGCGATTCTTCGTCCGCTCTCTGCCTTCCCGGGCAGAGGACGACGCGACCCCAGCTCCTGCTGACGGCGCGCAACGCCTGACGCCCAGCGATGATTCCACACCCAATCTCATGCGCGTATGGTGCGGTTCTAGTGTCAGAGAGAAGCACAACAGATTCTGCTAGATGCTTCGCGTACGAGTAATCGTGCCGACTTCCCCTCTTGTGATTCAAGTCGCCGGTGTCTCGGAACGCGCAGGTTCGCCCCCTCCCCCAGGTGCCTTGTCGCGTGCGTACAAATCGTGCAGTTAGTTCCTGTGTGTCTCCTCGACCCCCGACTAACTTCGTACACGCACGCACGCACGCGCGCCGCTCGAAATTGTACATCCGTCGCCGCTTGCATAGTTCGCGGGAGAAAAAAAAGTCGCACTCGCGCCACCGCCAAAATCGTCCCACGCCCGTAGTTCGTCGGCGCACAGTTCACGGCAAGCCTGTCGTCTTAAATGATAACAGAGTGGACGAAGGGGGTGGGTGGGTGGAATGTACAGACTCGGTTCGACCGTTTTTCGCGGAAAATTTTTTTTTTGAATTTTCGAAAATCTTCGTCGTCAGTGGTCGACGAGTAGGTCGACGACGCGGGAGACATCGCCGGCATGCTGGTCGAGCAGGGCGCGATTGCGGCCCTCGTCATCGCCGAAGCCCATGGCGGCCAGCTGCGCCAGCTGCGGCCCGAATTCTTCGTCCGCCTGCGGCGCTCCATCCGCCTGCGTCGTCGTCACCTGCGACCGCACTATAGGTGCCCACGAAAATTGGGACAGAGGAGAGGAACCATGGGTGGATTAGCCAGACATTCGGAAGATCGCCATCTGTAATCCAGGGCAGCGACAGCACGAAAAAATCCATCGAAAGGAAAGTCCTCGATTTAGTGGGTTTATCAAGAATCGAACCCAGAACCGAGCGCGCAAGAGGCCGATTCTCTACCACTAGGCCATACGCTGCCCGATGCCCGCGGCCAACGGGCGCGTCGTCAAGCACGCACCTCGTCGTCAGTCTGCGTGCCGCGCGGCACCCAGGCGGTAGTCGGTGCTTGCGTGGGCGGCCTGCAATCATGGTCGCCAGTTCTTCGCCCGCTCCGGACACTGCACTACGTACGTCGTCGTCGTCGTCGTCGACGCGAGGTGCTCTCGCTTGAGTCGGTCGAACTCGGCGCCCACGGACTGGACGGTGCGGTCGACCTTGGCGGCCACCTCGGTGGCCGTCTTATACACGTCGACGAGCAGCTGGTTGATCTTCTGTCCGCCCGACGACCGACCGGCGGCGCTGCCGACCGCCTGGGCCTGCGGCTGCTCCTCCTGCTGCCTGGCGTTGACGACCGCCTGCAGGCCGGCGTAGGCGGAACCGTTCTGAATGTCGGCCTCGACCACGCGAGCCACGGCCGGACAGGGCGCCGACACCGCAGAGTCGGCGCCGCTCGACAACGCCGCGTCTCCGCTCTCGATCGCCAGCTCGGCTGCAACAAGCGCCAACGATGCGAGTAGCTCAATGGTGGAGTGGGGGGGGGAGGGGTAGAGCGTTGATAGTGACTAACCGTTCAGAGTGTGCAGTGCTGGCTGAACGCTTTCGGCGCTCAGACAGAGGGTGGGGGTCCTCACTGGCGACATGGAAAACGCCTCTTCTTTCACCTGAATTTTTATCATTTTTATTTTTGTTGCCAGAAAAAAAACCGACCGGAGTCTCATTCGTAAACTGCAGCGCCTCGAGCAGCTCCCTCTTCGTCAATGCGAGTCGATCGATCTCGTACGCCGTCGGTGGCTCGGCTGCGACGCTGGCTGAATTTTTTTTTTGGATTTTTTTTTTTGTAGAAACATGGCTTCTGTTCCTGCCAGTGCCGAACCGTATGGGGTGCCGTTGTCGACGTCGGCGTCCTGCGCAGCTTCCACAGTGGAGTCATCGACGACATCCGACTCGCTGGGTCCTTTGCTGGCCGAGCGGCTGACGGCGTCGTCGTCCTCGACGTCGATCACCTCGTAGTCGGTGTCGGCCACCGACTCGGCGTCGTCCCGTCCCTCAACGTCCGCGGTCGGCGAGGAACCCACCAGCGAGAAGTCGCCCTCTGCCGACAACGCCGTCTCGTCCATTTTCTCCGCCTGCCGACGGACAACAACGAGTTGCCGCTCCCTCTGGTAATTCCTCGTCGGGACGACCTCGTGCTCGTACGGCGGCAGCGCCATCAGGAGGGCGGGTCCCAATCCCTGGCCTTCGTCGTCTTCGTCGCCCAGACGAAATCGAACCTGCCGACCGGCTGGCCCGTCGGCCGAGGCGAGCACGAACGCGCCCACGTCGTACGACTTGTCGGTGGGCAGCGCGGGCTGCAGCGTCGCCGCCTTGAGCACGCGCACGCGCGCGTCGCCCGGGCAGGACCACGACAGCGGCGGGAACTTGGCCTGGAAACGCCATTGCTCGTTGCCGACAACAATTCCACAGGCATAGGAGCGTGACACACGAGCAGGTCGGGCTGCACGTTGCGTATCTGCCAGGTCTTGGCGAAGACGACGGCGTCGGCCTCGCCTAACGTCTCCATCACCGTCGTCGCCGACTCGGACTCCACCACGAACGGGTCGGCAGCGGCGTCGACGACCATCTGCTCGCTGAAGAAAAGCGTCAGATGTCGTCAGGTTCGGGAGATCGGATATAGGTGCCGCCCACGGATATGGGCCAGCGCGTCAGATCGCCAGTTTGTTGAAAACGGGGTGGAAGTTTGACGGGAAAGAAAGCGAGCGGTAAATCATTCGCCAAATCCGTTTGGCTGGGAAATGCGCCTTCCCATAGGTGCCCACGAAAATTGGGCCAGGGGAGGGGTAAATCGCCAAATTTTTCGAAGGCAGGGGGTGGGTAAATCGGGATTTTTCCGGATGCACAAAAAATGGTAGTCTCAAATGGATCCAAAACAGTTCAAAACGTGATCTAAACGCTATTTCTGCTGTGTGCCTTTTAGCTGCAAAGTACAGAAAGACAGCGCCGCAGGCACACTTTTTGCCATTTTTACAAGACAAATTGGCTTGAAGCTCCAGAAAATGAAAGCCAGGGGAGGGGTCGTCCCGAACGTCTTTCGGGATAGGGTCTTCCAGGGGAGGGGTATACCCCCCCCCCCTATACCCCCCAGCGGGCACCTATGCGCCTTCCCTCTCTTCCTACAGTGCTCCAGAGCCGAATTTCTTCCTGGGCAGGCAGAGTAGGGTCACCCCCGGGGGCGCGGGGATCCTCCCCTCCCCTGAACACTCCCCAATGTGCGTCGGTGGGCACCTGACGGGTTCGGAGGTCAGCGGCGTCGGCCCGACCACTAGTCCAAGCGCTTGCTGAACGCTGTCGGCGACGCGGCCGGGCGCGCGGTCGAGACGCGTCGGCAGGCGGACGACCGCGTGGTCGGCCACCTCGTGGCCCACCGCGCAGTACGAGCACAGACGGCGGCTCCGGCAGTCCTCTCTGAAGAAGGGGTCTTGCCTCCTGCCGAGCAACTGTCGACACGCACGCACGCACGTGAGACAGATCCAGCGGCAGGGCGGGCCGGTCACGGACGCGCCGCACACGCCGCAAGCCGTGAGGGAAGAAGTAGTGAGGGACGGAGAGGCGAGCGCCCCTGCGGACGACGACAACTTCCGTTCCAGGACGCGCAACAGCTCGGCAGCGGACGACGCCGAGTCGCTGTCGCCGTCGTCGTCGCCGAACCGAGCCCTGACGACGTATTCTTCGTCAGCGAGCGTCGGGCCGCCTTCTTCGTCGTCAGCCTTGCCGACGTCAGCAGGTGCATCGCGGTTGACCGACAGCAGCGGCTGAATGAATTGTAGAAGTTCGCTTGGTCGAGTGGTTGCCAGCCCACCTGCTCGGCAGCCTCCCAGGCGCTCGCCATCTCCTCCGCCGTGTCGAACGTCTTCGTCGTCTCCTGAGAGCGATTCGCGCTCCGCGTCCGTCGACATTTACATTGTTACTCTCTTGCAAGGGGGTGGGGGGGGGGGCGCGGGGGGGGGGGGTTGGGGGGGGGGGTGGGGGGGGGGTGGGGGGGGGGGGGGGTGGGGTGGTGGGGGGTGGGGTGGGGGGGGGGGTGGGGGGGGGGGTTGGGTGTGGGTTGGTGGGGGGGGTGGGGTGGGGTGGTTGGTGGGTGTGGGGTTGTGGGTGGGGGTTTGGTTTTTTTTGTTTGTTTGTTGGGGGGGGGAGGGTGGTGGGTGGGGGTGGGTGGGTGGGGGTGGTGGGGGGTTGTGGGGGTTTGGTTGGGGGTTTTTTTTGTTGGGTGGTGTTTTGGGTGTGGTGGGGTTGTTGTTGGTTTTGGGTGGTTTTGGTTGGGTGTGTTTGTTGTGTTGTTTGTTTTTGGTTTGGTTGTTTTTTGTGGTGTTTGTTTTTGTTTTTTTGTGGGTTGGTTGTGTGGGTTTATTTTTGGTGGTTGGTTGTTTTATGGTGGGTGTCTTGTGTTGTGTTTGGGTGTGTTGTGTTTTAGTTGGTTGGTTTGTGGTGTGTTTGGTTGGGGTGGGTTTGTGGTTGGTTTGGGGTGGGGTGGTGGTGGGTGGTTGGTTAGTTTTGGGGGGTTGTGTTTTGTGTTGTGGTTGTTGTGGTGGGGTGGGGATTGTGGGGTGGAGGGGGGGGTTGGAGTTGGTTTTGTGTGGGTGTGGGGGGGGGGGAGTGTGTTTGGTATTGTTGGGTTTTGGTGTTTCTTTTGGTTTTTTTTGTTGGTTGTGTTGGGTGGAGGGGGGGGGTTGGTTTTGTTTTCTGTTTTGGTGTTGTTGGTGTTTTGTGTTTTTGTTTTTTTGTTTTGGTTTTTTGTGTGTTTGTGTGGGGAGGTGGTGTGGTGGGTGGTGGGGTTTTGTTGGGTTTGGTGGGGGTTTTTGGTTGTGTTTGTGTTTTGTTGTGTGTGTTTTGTGTTTGGTGGTGTTGGGGTTTTGGGGTGTTGTGTTTTCTGGTTTTTGTGGGTGTTTTTTTGTGTGTGTTTTTGGGGTGGGTGGTTGTCGTTTTGTGGTTGTTGTTGTGGGTGGTGGTGGTTGTGGGGGGGCTGGGGGGGGGGGTTCCTCCTGGTCGGTGGGGCCGGGGGAGGGTTCCCGAGTCCCGGGGGGTCCGGGGGAGGGGTCCGCCGGGCGGGGTGGAAGTGACTGACCAGTTCGACTGCCACGTGAATCTCGCGCGTCCGTCCTTCGTCAGTGCCGACCCCGCAAGAAAGGAGGGGCTCCAGGCGCATGCCAAAGTCGGCTGCGTCGGCCAGCGCGCTGGGCGGACCGCGGTGGTCGACGACCACGCAGAAGTCGGCGTCCTCGTCCGTGTACCCGACCTGGAGGAGTGACAATCCAGGCCCGTCAGGATTGGGTCTCATCTCATCTCTCACGAGTCACTGGCATCGGTCAATAATGCCGCGTGACAGAGAGAGGCCCCCGCGACCATAGAAACGGTAAGCGGTCCACACACAACAAGCAAACGAACCGACCTGGACACGCGTCGTCGCGCCCAGCGCCGCGTCGGCCGCGCGCAGCCGCGTCGACAGCCAGTCGGCGAAGACGGCCGGCGTCGAGCGGCGCACGCGCTCCTGCCGGCGGTGCGCGGCGCTTGTCGGCACCGAAAGCGTCGTCGTGCTGACGACGAAGTCGTAGCGCTCGTCGTCGACCGCTCGAGTCGACGTCATCTCGGGTTTTTGGTGGGTTTGTTTGTTTTGGTGGTGTTTTGGGTGTTGTTTGTGTGTGGTGGGGGGGTTTTTTTGTGGGTGTTTTTTTGTTTTTTTTGTTTGTTTTGTTTTTTTTTTTGGTGTGTTTTTTGTTTGGTTTTTTTTTTTGTTTTTGTTTGTGTTTTTGTGTTGTGTTTTGTGTTTGGGGGTGGTTTTGTTGTGGTTGGTGTTTTGGTGGTTTGTGTGTTTGTGTGTGGTTGGTTGGTTTTTGTTGTTGGTTTTGTGTGGGTGTGTGTGTTTTGTTTTTTGTCTTGTGTGTTGTGTTGTTGTTGTTGTTTGGTTGTGTTTGTTTTTTGTGGTGGTTGGTGTGTGTGTGTGTGTGTGTGTTTTTGGGGTGTGTTGTTTTTGGGTGGTTTGGGGTTGTTGTGTGTGTGGTTGTGGTTGGTTGTTGGTGGTGTGTGGGTTGTGTTGTGGGGCTGCTTTGGCTTTGGTTGGGCTGTGTTGTCTTTTTGTTGTTCTGTTGTCTCTTTTCTGCGTGGTGTTTTTGGTTTGTGTGGTGTTGTTGGTGGGTGTGGGGGGGGGGCGGTTGGGGGGGTTGTGTCTGTGTGGGGGGGGGTTCTTTGGGTCTGTTCTGTTGGGGGGGGGTGGGGGTGCGGTGGTGGGCGGGGGTGTGGGGGTGGTGTGTGGGTTGGTGTGGGGGGGGGGTTCGGGGGCGGGGCGTCTCCTTGGGCGCCGGCGAATGATCGTTGTGTGCTTCTGCGTTGCCGAGGGTTTCGGCGATTTATGATTGGGGCTTTACTACTTTACTACTTTCAGTGAATGGGGCTTTACTCATTTTTTTTCTTTTTCGGACGATACGGTACACAATGTCTAATAGGGAGGAGTCGGGAACTCGACGCTCGACAGTATTCAATTCAGATACATACCGACAACTGACATTGAACCACTGTTGAGCACTTTGCAGCAGGTGTCTCAAGGTGAAGCGGCTAAGCATGCACGTCATGTAAGACGACTTTGTGGTTCCGTCTTAATGTCAATTTAGTACCTATTAGTTACTGTCGTGCAAAATGCGTGCAGCAGGCGAATGAAGGCGCAGTGCAGCTTTACACAAATCAAGCAGTGCTGTTGCCTCCTCAGTATCCGAAGGATTGTATCACTCACTCTTGACACTACTATGTTGTCTGTCACTATACCACTTCTAACAACAGACGATTGCTACACTAACTGTTGACTTCAGTGCAGGCAGACCAGCAGTGTTACTGTTGCTGTTGACTCGCCTATCGCTCTGTTGGTCCTGTCTCATCGCCCACAAGGTCCTTTAACGGGCACCATCAAATACCCTTCCAGACATCAGCATCGCGATCTTGCGCACAGCGCTGTACATTCTGCGACAGCCGCTTTCTAAAGAGAACATTGCAAGCTGCCGTTTGCACAAGGTTTGCAGGTAGGTAACTGCGCTTCGTTAATGTAGGTAACATGTCTAACCTTTTTTTTTGTTTTTTTTTTTTGTTGTTGTGGTGTGGTGGTGGTGGTGTGTTGTTGTTTTTATTATATATGTTAGTATATATGTGTTGTTATGATAATGAATTTATTGATATATATTAGATATAATAAATTAATTTTATATTATTGTATGTGATGTTTGGGTTTGGGTATGGTTATGTGGTTTTGATAAATATTTAATATATTTTTTATGAATTTATATTATATTGTTATATGTTGGATATGTTATAAATATTTGTTTTGTATTAATAATTTTGTATATAAGTAATGTATGCTATATTAAAAGACTAAAGAATATATTGAAAAGAATAAAAAGTTTTATGTGAATGTTTGATATGTTGATTGGCTGTAGTTATAGTGAATCTGTAGTAGTAGGTAGTATGATTGGCTGTAGTAGTAGTCTAGGAAAGTAGTCTCTAGGTAGTACTACTAGTAGTGATCTAATATGCTGAAAAAAACAAAAAAGGAAAATTGTTCTGCGTGCTGAAGGTTTAGATCTTATGTACATTATAGCTGGAACTGCTATGGCTACTATGATGTATGGTATACTCTGCGTCGCTATAAAATAGTATATATTTCACTCTACCCAGCCCTCGCCTTACCACTTTGCGAGATGCAAGGACATCGGTATTGAATTGCCGGTATGTTGAACGAACTACACCGACAAGAATGAGGGGGGGGGGGGTAGAGGTACCTTGTTTCAAAAAAGCGGTTGGGGCTTTCACCCACTCCCCGGAGGGAGGCACCTTGCCCACCATGTACCTCTAAGGGGAGTCACTTTTTTCCGTTTCATGATTGCTTTACCGTTAATTGTGGCTGAAGCGCTTATTATTGAGTGTAACTATAAATGTTGTAAATGTTTCTACTTGATATTTGCCCACACAAGCACAACATATGGCACAGCATACCTAGATCCTACCCCGTCACTATTGAGGGGGTGGGGTACTATTGGGGTGGAGGGCATAATAGGAGGATTTACGGTACGGTATAAATGTAATGGTCCGCTGCACTTACCGTAAGCCCTATAATTAGCCCCCCGGGGCTAATTGTTTCGTTCGAGCTCTAGGAGGGTGTATAATTATAGGGGGGAGGGCTAATTATACGGTTTACGGTAATCGGGATTCAACAGATTCAACTTCCACAGCCAAGATCACTCACTCTACCCGCGATTGACTGGACTTGGATTGAGCGAGAAAAAGAGAGTATGACGGCCAGAAGAACCAAACTTTCTTCCAGTGATTGACTCTACAAGTGGCGCAACGCTGCGTGGAACGGGCAATAAGAAGAACAGAACCGGTCCCCACCACTCCCCCCCCCACGCAGGCAACGGTTTTGAGCCTCCTTCCGCTCAGCTCGTCTAACAGCGCTCGACCGTCCAACCGATTCGGCAACAGTCGACACCGGCAGTCCGTGATTGATTGTTTTCTTGCGCAAGCGCGCGCCCGCGCGGCAGACGGCTGGCGAACCCGTTTCATCCAGACGCAGCCCAGACATTAAAACACCATCAGACCTCCACAGACGACAGAGGACGAAGCAACGCAACCAACCGCAAGGAGCCGCAAAGAACCACCAGCAACCCTTGGCCTAACGTCACCTTACTATTTGTATCCCAATATTACTACCGTATGCCAATGTCAGAGGCACCCTTTCAAAACGAAGTACATGCGTCCTCGTCGCGCGCGCGCGTGCGTGCGTGCGTGCGTGCGTGCATTGCGGAGTGGGAATCGCATCGTCGTGCTGTCATCATAGTGGCGCCTTCTACAGCAACAGGGCGTGTGTGTGTGTGTGTGTGTGTGTGTGTGTGTGTGTGTGTGTGTGTGTGTGTGTGTGTGTGTGTGTGTGTGTGTGTGTGTGTGTGTGTGTGTGTGCGTGCGTGTGTGTGTGTGTGTGTGTGTGTGTGTGTGTGTGTGTGTGTGTGTGTGTGTGTGTGTGTGTGTGTGTGTGTGTGTGTGTGTGTGTGTGTGTGTGTGTGTGTGTGTGTGTGTGTGTGTGTGTGTGTGTGTGTGTGTGTGTGTGTGTGTGTGTGTGTGCGCGTGCGCGCGCACGCTGCCTAACGGTGACGGTGCTGCTGGCGGCGGCGGCGGCGTTCGACGCGTCGCTGCTGCTCTCTCCCACCTCCGCGCTCGCCGAAGCCAAGTCGCTTAGCATTGCTTAGGCATTGCTTAGGCTTAGGCTTATGCATTATGCATTGCTTAGGCTTTGATAAGGGTGTGGCAAGCCTAGCAGCTTAGGCGAGGTTAAGCAGGGCCTAAGCCTAGGCAATGCCTAAGTCTAAGCCTAATCAAAGCCTAAGCCTAAGCAATGCCTAAGCCTGAGCCAAAGCAAGGCCTAAATTAGATAGAAACTGCACGTTCCAAAATACCGTAAACCCTATAATTAGCCCCCCCCTAGAATTAGCCCCCCCCCCTATAATAATACATCCTCCCAAGACCACTTTGAGTTAATAAGCCCCCCCCCCTATAATTACACCCCCTCCCTAAATGGACCATCGTCTAAAACGCACATGTTTCCATGTCTGGGTGTATGTATGGTCGCGTATGTGTATGTATGTACACGTATGTGCATGTGAGACTGTGTGAGAGTGTGTTAGAGTGTACCAACGTGTGTGCACAGCGCCTTTTTCCCTTAAAAATCGCCTCCACGCGCCTTTTTGCCCACACATCTTCCCACTCATCGACACTTCCAGTTTATAAGCCCCCCCCCCCTATAATTAGCCCCCCTATAATTATACACCCTCCTAGAGCTCGAACGAAAAAATTAGCCCCCGGGGGGGGGGGGCTAATTATAGGGTTTACGGTAAGCGTTTTTTATAGAACGCCTATTTTTTCAGAACACCTAAACTGGACTAGCGCCGCCTAAGTTATTGCAGCTCTTCCAGCGTTGAGCCCCTCCTCCTCCCTATTAGACATTATCTACCGTATCGTCCGAAAAAGAAAAATGAGTAAAGCCCCATTCACTGAATGTAGTAAAGTAGTAAAGCCCCAATCATAAATAGCGTTGCCACGCCTTCGACAACACACGCATAAAGCCACGTGACGTCAACAAGCGCGTGTTGCGATCCACAAATCATAGCAGGACACAGCCGGCCAACCGTATCCTACGCTGAATTGCGTGTTTTTTATATGTACGAACCCGAAGAGAATATTCATATTCAACTGTACATCGCAACTGCGCTAGATTTGTTTTGTCTTCGGCTGTTGCATTTGATTGAGGACCTGGAGGTTTGGGCTCGGGAAGATGTGCGCGAGATCTTGGAAGAAATGCGGAGTGGCACGTCGGCTCGAAGTGTTCGGTCAGCCGCCCGAGAAATCAGCGTGCGGCATTCACTAATTATTTGCAAATGATTGTACATTTTTTTTGTTTCTAGGAGCTGACCGCCCACACTCTGGGCAACAGCGCGGTCGCTTTACGCGTGCGAGGTCCTGATGTTGGAAGGCGATCGGCTTTTGGCGGGTGACCGCAGTCGACTCCGTCGACGGTCGCGCTTGGCAGCAGCACCGGCCCTGCCTCGGCTGTCCGCACGTGGCATGGTCGTGCAGCAGCGACAGGGTGGCGGGGTGCGCGTGCACACGTTGAGCCAGCGCGCCGCCTGCAGGGACGCGTACTACCGCTGCCTTCGCTGTTACTACCTCTACACGAAGGACGCTGCTGTCGATGGCCGGCAGCGGCAGCCGTCACCGCACTGATCGTGCGCAGCCACGGCTCGATGGAGAGGGGCGCGAAGGACACGGTGCACCATGCTCAGTGCCGGCCGGTTCTGGCACAGGAGGCGGTCGCGCAGCAGCTAGACCGGAGCAGCCGACGGTTGATCAAAGAGTTTGGCATGGGTCTCCAGGAGGCGCACGAACACGTGGGCGACCACGTTTCCAGCCATGCCACCCCGCCCGTCAATGTCGCTTATTCTAGGACTTAATGGGCACATTGGGAGCCGCGAGAGTGCCGCCGCCGTGCCTGACCGTCTATCTTAACGGTGTCATTAAACGATTCCCTGTATGCCAATCAGACGCGTTGCTTTGTCACTAAATTATATTGTCACCGTGTAGGTTCGACGCGAACTTGAACAACGTGGGCGTTGCGGAGGACGTGCCCAAGCAGTTGGACGTCGCGCCCTTAGTCAACGCCGCTGTCGCGCAGCCGGGGCCACTGCCGACCAAGTACACCGACTGCGAAGCGTCGTCGTGAGTTCTCCCTCATTTTGCGTTGAGTGACATTCAACCACAGCTGCTGGCTTGTTATGTAGTACCACTCGGGGGGGCGAGCGTCGACAGCGGCCACTACACGGCAGACTGCTTGTTTGACGAGCTGGGCTCCTGGTGGCGGTTCGACGACAGCAGCGTCGTTCAGCTGGGCGCCGATGCCGACTGGGCGCCCGTCGACAGTCAGGGACACCTACCTGCTGTTCTGCGACCGGCAGACGTCCCAGCCCATGCTGTATACTGGTTACGCTCGCTTGCTCCTCTGTTTGTAGCTATATCCATCAGCAAGCTCAGGGCGTCCGCCCAGGTTTGCTTGGTCATCCTCATCCTTGAATGCTAACCCAGGAATAATTCATTGCTCATGCTCATGCTCATTTAGTGGTAATCTCATCTGCAGTGTCGATTCGTTCCGGTTGATTCGTTGTTGTCGTCGTCGACGGGTATTTATTTATTCGTGCATAAAGGTGTATCGTGTCGGGTGTGCTGTGAGGCACATCCAACTCTATCGCCCAGAGCAATCTTACCTAAATGTCATTGCTAACGCAATCTTGAATACCATTACTAACGCTGCAAATCGTGTACATGTTTGAATTGGGCGGTATCGTACTTGCATTTGAGCATCGTTTCCTTCCACAACATGACATGCCGATGACAATGACGAATTCACCAAAGTAAGCAGAATACTAGTAACCCTTTTGGGGTGCACCATTCCTGGGTGCACGGGGTGCACCGGTGGCAGACCTGCTTTGAAGGAGACAGCGGAACAGAATGAACAGAACAGAACAACGGAACAGCGAAACAGAACAGCGGAACGGAACAGCGGAATGCTATTCTTCTTCAAATTAGGATTTAGCTTAGGCTTGGCTTAGGCTAAGGCTTAGGCTTAGGCGTGCATGCACATTCACATGCGCATGCGCGTGCGTTTATGCAGGCGCGCGTGCGTGCACGTGCATGCTCGCACCCATGTGTGCATGTGCATGCGCGTGCGTGCGTGCGCGTGCGTGCAGGCGCGCGTGCGTGCATGGGCGTGAACGCTTGCACCCGTGTGTGCATGCGCGTGCGTGCGTGCGCGTGCGTGTGCATGCAGGCGCGCGTGCGTGCGTGGGTGGGTGTGCACGCTCGCACCCATGTGTGCATGAGCGTGCGTGCGTGCGTGCGTGCGTGCGTGCGTGCGTGCGTGCGTGCGTGCGTGCGTGCGCGTGCGTGCGTGCGCGTGCGTGCGCGTGCGTGCGTGCGCGGGCGTGCGTGCGTGCGTGCAGGCGCGCGTGCGTGCGTTCATGCACATGTGAATGTGCATGTGCGCCTAAGCCTAAGCCAAGCCTAAGCCTAACCCAAGCGTAAGTCAAAGCCTAAGTTAAATCCTAATTTGAAGAAGAATATCATTTCGGTGGTCACTGTTCCGCTGTCTTCACCAAAGAGGCCCTCTTTGGTGAAGAGGGTGAAGATTTTGGACTTTTGGTGAAGATCTTTAAGAGGGTCTGCCACCGGTGCACCCCCCCCCCCGCACCCAGGAATCGTGCACCCCAAAAGGGTTCTCCCAAGTAAGCGCCCCTGTCGTTGCAGTATTCGAATTTGTGCGGCGCAAGAAACTTTTAAAGAGACAAACTGTTGCACTGCACTGCACTAACGGCATTATATTTAGCAAGACGGCACCGTGCAATACAAAGGCAATGTCTGCATATGCACCGTACGCCGTGCGGCGAGCAACAAACCATCGATCACGATTCACAAGTCATCCAAGCTCTAAGCTCTTCATGTTGAAGAGGACCGGTTGAAAATGCTAGAACGAGGCTGTAGTGTACGCGACACATACCGGACATGACAAACCACCTGTGAAATAGCACCGTCGTGCTTACATGTAAAAGATAGTGTATTGTGGTAAATTGGCTCGAAACCAATACACAACAGTGGCGAGATGAGCCACTTGGGAACCTGCCGCGCCGAGAAGATCTTCGGCTGAGGAAGCGCGCTGCGCGCCGTCGACAAAGCAAGCGGACGTCGCCGACAGGGGGATCGACAGCTGCCCGTCAACGAGTCGCCTAGGTCGTCCTCTCGCAGCGGAGACGGCAAGCAGAGAGTAGCAGCTGCCGGGGCCAAAGAGTGCTCGACAAGGAGCCGCCCGCGGACGAAGCGCTACCACGACGAGAGAAAGTCGTCGCCCTCTGCTCCTCCAGCGTGCGACCAGGCCAAAGCCGAGGACGAAAGCGGCCCAGAACCGACGACGACATGCCGAGCCGAGAAAAGGAGTCCCGCTTGCGCCGTTGAATCTCTTCTGGGACCACGCAGGCGAGCGCCCCGGGGAAGTTCTCTTCGTGGATCGTCAGATTCCAGACGATGCTGGAACTGATCGACGCCGACAGAGATCAGGGCAACCAGCTGACAGCGGGCCAGAAGAATCGAATGCTCTACAGCTACCTGGGAGCCGAGGGCACGAGTCGATTCGAGACCGACCCCAGAGCCAAGTCGATGGACTCGCTGGCGCACAAGGCGTTCGTCACGGCGATGACCGACTGCCTCGGCGAGAAGACGCTGCCAGCCCTGTCCTTCTGCAAGTTCCGCGCTTGTTGACAGGAGCACGATGAAACGGTGTCCGAGTTCGTCTCTCGACTGCGAGCGCTGCAGTGCGACTGCGACTACACCGACTTCAACACCGACAGAGACCTGGCGTACGTCCTGGCGCAGAACTGCCGAAACCAGGAGCGCCAGAAGAAGCTGCTGAGCACAACGCCTGTGAGTGCCTCGGATACGGACGCCTCCAACACGGGAAGAGCGGCTGCCCGGCAAGAGGGAGCACCTGCTACAACTGCGACCGCACCAGCCACTTCGCCAAGGTGTGCCGCGCTGGGCCCAAGGAGAACAGAGAACCTCCTCCCGACAACGACGGATGAAGACAGCCCCCGCGACGACAACGCTGAAGAAAGAGGGGGTGATGTAGTGTAAGCGACACATACCGGACATGACAAAACCACCTGTGAAATAGCACCGTCGTGCTAACATGAAAAAATAGTGTATTGTGGTAAATTGGCTCGAAACCAATACACAACAGAGACCTTTGTGCAACGGGAACGGGATTTCGTCTCAGATCATATGTTATCTATTAGATTTGCCCCATTGTTGTTATCTGTTGCTACATAGAACGGGAGGGAACCGGAAAAATAGGACGAGCATGCAGTGGAGTGGAGGGGAGTGCCATTCTAGCGGTGAAATACCGCACGGTTCGATGCTCGCGTCACGGCCGTACACATTCTCAAGGTTTACAACCGCACTCGGTACAAGAAACGACAACAGTAGCCGCGGCGACGAGCACGAGTACTAACGACCGAGCTCCCCACAACGGCTGTTCCGCCTGACCCCTCTGCCTCCGAATGTAGGGTACCAAAGAAAATGAAAAGAAAACTTTCCTGATTTGGGCTACTCAACAGAACTAAAGACGCAAGTACGCAAGTACGCACGTGCGTGCGTGTGTACGTGCGTGGGGAGATAACTTTTACAAGTTAAGCTAAGCTAACTTGTGCCACTTGTTTTTTTTTGGAAATTGATTGTCAAGAATTCTCTTAAAATTTCTCTTAAACTTCTCTTAAAATTGTGCCAACTAAGAAATAACAAACATTTTTAAACAAAGTTTCCAAGTACGGACGGTTTACGGAATTCGGGACTGGGTACCGGTCGGGCACGACAAACTGGTTGAGCCTGGTCAGGTCATTGGTGATCCTGGCTCCGCCGCTTTCTTCCTGACCGCGACGAGCGGGTGCTCAAGCAGACTTGGTGCTTGGAACTAAACTAAACTGAAAAAAAAGATTATTTAGCTCAATCCCAACCGTGGAGGCGTGTCAGACATTGGGGTATGATCAAACGCGAATGTCACCGACTCACTGTATCACACACGAGACGGCGTTCTTCTCCCGCGAGGGAAGGTGAACCGCCCACCGGAGCGGACACGCATTTTTGCCGAAGCCCCGAAGCCGCCCGACACCGCAGGCAATGAGAGCGTTCATCCTTCTGCCCAAGGGGGTTAGTTAACTCAGTGACCACCCGACCACGAGCGCGACCAGATGACGCCTTACTTACCACTGAGCTACAACACTCGGTCTCAAGTGCCGTGTGCCGAGTGATTCGTCGACGAGCTTGGGGAAGCATTGAAGCACAGCGTTCCTTTGGCTCGGCGTGGGGGCTGATGCGGAGCAGTCAAGCGAAGCGCGATGCCCGTCGTGGTGCTGCGTTTGACAGTGCTGCGAGTTCGTCGCTGCCGCTGGTGCTGTCGTCTACCCATGTGCGAGGGTTGCGCGTCCCAATTTGCAGAACTTGGTGGCGCCGTGTCCGTGACGCGCGTGGCGACGACGGGCGAACCCAGTTCGCTAAGCCAGTGGAAATTAGCGGAGCGACACCCGCGATAACAAGCCTAGGCCAGCGACACAACTCTTTCACTACCACTAGTGTCATTCTCATCGTACAACCTCTGGAAAATTGCAGGAACATTTTTTGATTTCCTAAAAGGTGTGCAATGAATGCAATTCTTGTTGTCTTTTTGGGCACGCTGTTGATGGTGGACGAGGCGCTGGCGTGCCCAAAGCCACCGAAACCTCCGAAAGAACCGAAAAATCCCAGTGAGTCATTGAGAACATTTCAGTGATGTAGCAGCACCGTAGTACTGTCATGGACATCTTCAGGATCAATCAGCCATACATATCGGTGAGTGTTGTGCGTGACTAGAGTTTTTGGTGCCATGCAGTGCGCTTCTCAAAGATAGTTGGAAATGTGCAACAGAAAACGCATCATTTTGTCATTGTGGGCCGTGAGTACCGCATGTATGTACAACACTCCTATAATTCTCTCTTCCAGCCCTGGAGTGCCTGGAGCACCCCTGGTGCGTGCGCACAGAATGTTTATTCGGTTGCAGCGACGCTGGTGTTGACCGGCGGTCTGGTACCGTTGATCCTGCTCAAGAAGGCGGACGTGGGCTACGCGATTCGCGACCTCGTCGTCTACCACGTCGACAGCGGCGAGACGGGCGACGTGCGCCAGATGACCAGTCCGCGGGCGCTGCACTCGGCTGGAGCGTACAAGGGCCGACTGCTGGGGACGGGCGGCCAGGACTTCTACCCAGACGAGGGCATCGGCATGAAGTCCGACGGCGGAGCTCCACGACGCCGACGGAGGGGTGAAGGAGGCGGCGAAACCCACTGGAGAGGCGGTGGTCGGCCAGGCGCACGCGGTTGTCGGTGAGGAGCGGACTTGTGCGGAGCGCGCCACTGGCAAGTCGGAAACGCTCGCAGGCGACCGTCTGTACACGTGCGGCGGCATGCGCACCGACAACGTCGTCAGCTGGTGGTGCCAGCACGACTCTGTTCCACCAGGACGCCTGGCACGGCGTCAGTCAGCCCATGACGCATCGTTCGTCGTTTTTCGGTTTCAATGTGAACACGCAGGCTCTGGAAAGAAACGAATTCAGCGGTGCTGAGCGGCAGGGCGGTGGCGAGTCGGACGGCCGGTTCCTCTAACGTCTGGCACCGAGGCCCAGGGAACCAGTAAAGTGGGTGGAACCAGCCACAAAGGAGGGAGTTGGCGCCGCAGCGGGCGGAGAACTGGTCTTGCAGCGACTAGACATCAAAACCGAGCAAGCGGCGCAGCCGCCAGCGTCGGCAATCCGCACTGGGAAGTAAGTTGTGCGCGTACGGTACCTCGCCGTCTCAGCAAAAAAAACGCTTCAAAAACTGCTCCAGTCCTCAAGAATTCGCCGAGAAGGGCGGCATGGCCTTTGGGCCAAGAGGCGGACCAACTGCTGTTCTGCTGCGGATCGATTATCGATTTCACGCTGGACTTCATCTGCAACAAGATCGATCTGGGCAATGAGAACCGGTCCAGCGCCCATGTGGGAGTCGGTCAGCGCAACCTGGCCTCCTCCCGAGGCGTACGGGCCCGGGCACACGAGCCTGTTCTCCCGATCCAGGGCCAAGGAAAAAAACTGCTGGCCGGCGAGCACCCCCGATGACTTTCTCACGGGTCTGGCCAGCTTGGTGGCCATATAGGATGAAGATAAGAAGACGTTCGAGTTAACCAAGAAGCCGACGGGTCCCATTAGGGGCTTGATCCTAAGTCGCTTGGATGGGACTGGGAAA
>JASAMY010001408.1:0-25994 GCA_030248085.1 Paralinhomoeus sp. GSCO2_6 | reverse complement strand
TATTTTCAGGGTTCACGCGACGACGTATCGGTACAGTCCAGCAGTACCCAGTCCAGCTCTAGCATCTCACTCGCTTTGCAGCTTTGCAGCATCTTGGCAGGAGCAGTGGCGCACAATACATACAGTAACCAGCGCAAGCGTCTGGGCCCGAGCCCAACAGCCCCCCTCTAATGTGACTTTCTTTCACACGAGTGCGCCGCACGCGTGTGGATATCGTGTTTCCTTGACAGATGGCCGCTAGCCGTTAAGGGGTGCGGAGACGTGCCTCGAAGATTTATTGGCCCCCACAGGCGCGCAGTGGACGGACGACTGACTAACTCTCTCGCTCAACAGTTCCGCGCCCTGTAATTGACAGCATCACAGAAGAAACGGGCAGACTAAACAAAGTTACCCAGCAGAAGACTTCTGATTTTTCACTGCACTGTCAAGTGGCATAGGTACATTTCAAAGAAGCGGTTGGGGCTTTCACCCACTCCCCGAAGGGAGGCACCTGGCCCAGCTGGTTGAGCGTTTCCGCTTTTACCAGTGTGCCCTGCTGCCGTCAGGTGTCAACTGACCGCACAACATCACCCGTGTGGGTGAAATTGCGCGGCCAGCTGGCAGCAGGTACAGACAGTTTCCAAAGGGCGCGGGCTCTAGGCCACGACCAGCCCTATTGGTCACTGCCATGCACATTTCAAAGAAGCGGTTGGGGCTTTCACCCACTCCCCGAAGGGAGCCTTCTTAACTTAACTTAAAGAACCGAAGGGAGCCCCGAAGGGCACACATACCTAACTTAACTTTTTATACCAAACCTGCGCTGTTACATGTTCGAGCACACATTGCAATACATCGCTTTCTATAGAAATATGTGTAGTAGTAGGTACAGTTCATTGTATGGTTGCAAATACATAAGTACCAATTCGAATGAATATGGTAGAATAATGTAGCATTGTCGCAAAAAGTAATAGACCCAAGTCGAAATACAAAAAAAAATTGTTTTAGAAGCACCAAGATGAAACACCATAATACCATCGAGCCCATAGATGCCGTTACTGCTGTACATGTGTACATCTTGACTGGTTAGTTTCGTTCATCTCCAAAAAGAAAGCAACAAGAATCGCTAAAGTCTCGTTTATTGTTTACCGTAAATCCTCCAATACTGAACTATTGGAGAGGGGTTCTATTGGAGGAGTTACGGTATTTTCCGTTTGTATGCGAACTGATAGCCGCGATGACGCGCGACGAAACAAAGAAAGTGCAATGCTGCGTTGCATGCGCCTCAACATTCTGACACAATTTCGATTAGCCCCACTGATACGTCTCTCTGTCGACGCCGTGATGCGATGTACGAAGAAAGAAAGGAGGAGAGGAGGACCCTCCAGTGACACAGCGCACGACCAGGGTTAACGCCAGTGTCGTCGGCGCGCATCGCATGCGCGTTCCATTGACCGTTCTGTCACCTTGCCTTCGCATCGAGCCGGATTTCACCAGCAACAGCATGTTTTTTTTTTTGGAAAATAAATCTCGCTTTCTCGTTTCCACAGAATTCGAAGAAAGTTGCTCTCACCGCGCCAACTGGGGAAAATGTCAAAGAAAAGAACGCAACAAGGAATGGGTTAAGGTTTGACCCTCCGTCGAATCTAGGTTAGGCGGACGCGAGGCGTGCGTGCCTGCGAACGTGCGCGCCTCAGTCGTCGGGTCAGCGCCTCCGCGTTCTCAGTTCTGCCCGGCATTGGACTTCAGTTCAGTTGTAAGTAAATTTCAATCTAAGAAGGTTCGTTGTCAACAAGAATTATTTGAGAAAAAAAACAGAAAATTATGGAGGAGAAGAGGAGGCGCAGCCTCCGACCGGTCGCCTTCTGCGCGGTGGCTTTTAGCACCGTCTCGGTCGTGGCTTGCGTCGTGAGTTTTATGTAATTTTCTTTTTTCAAAATTTATAAAATTTGGAAAGTTGGGCAAAATTGGGCACTTTCAGCAATGTATACATCGGCGCAACCCTACAATGCACCTACAATAGGTAGAGTAACTTCATGTAGGTACCACAAAACTGCGCCTTCGAGACTCGCGCGTTATTCAAACAATGTTTGTATGCGAATTAACGTATTTACAAGTAACTTTAGAAGTCGAAAGCTCGATTGTCTAGATCACGCTGCCGCTCGTCTACAACTACATCCAGTCGGTGCAGTCGTTCATGCAGAACGAGGTCGACTTCTGCAAGGTTCTCGCTCGCTCTGACATTTTCATTTTTATATTAATTTCCCAAAAAATTCTTTTTTTCTTCCAGACGCGTTCGCGCGACATGTGGAAGGAGATGGTGCAGCTGCAGGCGGTGAGCGGCTCGGCCAGCGCCGACGCCCACTCGCGCCACGCCCGCCAGTATCCGACTGGGAACAACGGAGGGGGCGGGGGCTACCGTGTTGGCGGCGGTGGCGGCGGCATTGGCGGCGGCGGTGGTGACTCCGGCATCGGAGGGGGTGGCGGCACCTTCCCCTCTCAGGGAGGCAGCTGTGAGTCGCGGAACTTTTTTTGTAAACTATACATAGCTAGAAACTGTACGCAACTGAACATAAACTACAGTAGGTACAACCGTTTTTCTCACATATTCACGCACACGACTCTCTCGTTTCAGGCTGCCAGTGCCAGTCCGGCCCGCCTGGACCACCTGGACCCCCTGGCAGAGTCAGTTCGCTTTACTGATTCATATTCGCATCTCAGTGAAAAGCTTTCAGGACGGTCGCCCTGGGGCCCCAGGCCGTCCAGGCAACCCAGGACCGCCCGGCCGCGACGGCACCTTGCTGCCGGCCCCACCACCAAAGCCGCCATGCCAGAAGTGTCCTCCAGGTGATCCGATTGCCAACGTGTAAAGCTTCGGCACAAACGAAGTAACCAACAATTTTCAGGACCGCCCGGCCCACCCGGTCCTCCAGGTCCCAAGGGCCTGCCAGGACCGCAAGGCGATTCGGGCCAGCCCGGCCAAGACGGCACCCCTGGAGAGCCGGGTCCTCAGGGTCCGCCCGGCGACGCCGGTCCTCCTGGCGAGCCTGGCGACAAGGGGCCTCCTGGTGAGCTGGGTGTGACTTCAGGCGATCTGCTTCGCCTTGCAGCTCGCTATGCATTTTAAATCGCTCTCAGGCGACCCTGGCAAGGTGCTGAACGGGGCTCCTCCCGGACCACCCGGCCCTCCTGGGCCGCCGGGTCCTCAGGGCCCGACCGGTCCGCCAGGCGACGACGGCCGTCCCGGCCCCGACGGGCCGCCAGGACCTCCCGGCGACTCTGGCGAGCCGGGTGCCGACGGCATCCCCGGCCCGCCTGGCCAGCCTGGCCCTCGAGGGCCGCCTGGCCAGCCCGGCTCCTGCGACCACTGCCCGCCGCCGCGAACCGGCCAGGGCTACGGCAAGAAATAGGCCTCGACGAACAAAACCGAGGAAATTCATTATTCACGCCGCTTATCGGCCCCTGTTTTCTTCATTTCCTCCGATTCTCCCAGCGTTGCAACTCGTCGTCACGCGTTCTTCTCCAGTGCTCTGCGCGCAGCCGTCGAGAAAGAAGAAGCACCGCCCGCACGACGCGGCCGTGTCGCGAATTCATTGGCGCGCTTTCGCTCTCGGCAGCTGATTACGATTTCAAAGGCCGTCTAGGGCCGCTCCGGCCACATTACATCTCCGGTTCGCAGGGCGGGCGGGCGGCCTTTGGATCGCGCAGGGTTTTTTCCAACCGAGTCGGTCGCGCCTTCGTTCGCTGCCATCGATCTGTTTGTTCCTGTTGCGCTTATTGGTCAGGGAGAGAGGGAGAGAGAGAGGGAGGGGTTTGGGGCGGCAGGGAGAGTGCGAGGAGAAGGACGGGCGTCAGCTTTCGCTTGCTCTAATTGACTTTGCGGCTCCGTCGACCGAGTCGCATCGCTGGAAAAGGCCAATCAGTCGCCGAGTCGACCGCGCGGCCCGACTAATCGACCATTGCCTGGCGCCGACGAGCCATCAATTTCACGCCTCGCCACCGCTTCCCCGCGACAACAGCCGTTTGAGTAATTGCCGTCGCGCCGAGAGACCGTTGCCGCGCCTCCGCCCTCCCTCTTCCAATACCTACGCGTACATGAACATTGTATCCGAGCGGCCCTACCACTTCGCAGCTCCCAATCTTTTTTCTTTCTAAGGGGGCGAATTCGCACCCCGCCGAGACCTCCCGGCAGCGGCGCGAAGCCTAGAGAACAAAGTGCCCGCCGCCTACGCCAAGACAGGAACGACACAGCACACCAAGGGCATATGGCGCAGCTGGAGCGAGTGACGAACTTGCGCGACAGTCGCCAAAGCTGGATCTTCACCTTCTGCCTACAAAGCGCCAGCGTCCACAAGGCGGTCGGCGCGCGACAAAGATCACTTTGTAAAATCGCTATGTATGTACAAGGAACGGGTGTAGAACACCCAAAGTTTGTGTGTACCAAGTTTGCTAAGTTTACCAAGTTTGTGTGTACCGCTTGCTGCGCCATGTTCTCAATACTGTCGTACGAGATTCCAAAATCCCCCCCCCCAAAAAAAAAATCGACCGCCACCGCCTCGTCAGGCTTCTCAGACCAAGACGGACGTGCTGTCGAACGAGTTCGCGTACGCGGGCCTCAAGTGGCGTCTCCGGCTCAGTCTCCGCGACGGCACGCATCTGAGTCCCTATCTCGAGCTGTGTCGTCCGCCCGTCGGTCTGCAGTGCGTCGTCGACTACGAGTTCTCGCTGGTGAACTGGGACTCGTTCACGCAAGACGAGCGCTTCCAAGACCGACAGCGACTCTTCGACCGCGAGACGCCGGCCAGCGGCAAGAGGACCTTCGTCACCCTCCAGGACCTCGGCAGGAGGAGCGGACTCGTACACGCCGCCAAGGGCAGTCTGCTCTTTGAGGTACAACGCGATCACGTTCCCTGCTGGTCAGGCACAATTCGGTAACAGCTCAGCATATACAATACTCCGGAAACTGCGAAGGGGGGAGGGTGTGGACACTCCACACCAACGGTATTTGTCCAAATCTTTTCAAACGCTTTGTGATGAAAGAACACCAAAATAACCGCTATTCACACACTATTTGCGGTAAACTGACATTCCTTTCAAAAACTGGAACCGAATAAAGTCGATTACGGTTCATAGGGTACTTATGTACAACGCCAGTGCGCAAGCTGTATTGCGGTGCGGGACCAGCCAATCGACGCTTTAGATGCGCACTATTCAAGTTCCAAATACGGTACTTACCTAATTACATGTAGTTTTACTTCTGCAGGTGCTGATTCGCTCTCCCGCGGTCTTCGTCGACTGTTCCATCAGCCTGCAGGAGCAGGGACCGAAGACGTCGGGAAGGAAGAACAGCTGCCGCGACTACAGACAGTAGGTAGCTCCTAGAACCACCGTAAATCCTCTAATAGTGCGCCGGCTAGAATACCTGCAACTTTCCGTACCGGGAGGTCTATTGGAGGGTAGTTCACCTGGGCACTGTTGAAGGGTGTCAACTGATGGTACGGCTTGCACTATTGGAGGATTTACGGTATTGGCGAGAGTCATACCATATCATCATGTCATACCTTCTCTACTCCCTAGTACCACAGACTTTTCCGTTAAACCTGACTTGACGAAATCACCTGTAGGCTGTACCGGTACCGCAGCTGTACCTGCACCCGTACCGTGCTGTACGTGTGTCTGTACCGTAACTCCTTCAATAATGCCCCACGACACCGTATTTTCACATCTCTCTGCCCTGGACATTATTGGAGGGCACTACTCTGGACTACTGTAGTAGGATTTACCAACGTGTCTGCTTCTAGATACGACTCCGCCGCGTTCTCCTACGGCGGCTGCGAGTGGTCGCTGCTCTTCTGCCCGAACATGGCCGAGGAGAGCGTGCTCGTCGCCCCTGCCGACGACGCCCTCGACTCCGGCAGTCGGCGTGGCCGACGCCGTTCCGCGACGCCCTCCGTCGTCGTCCGGCGTCGACACCTGCTCGAGCTGCGTCGACGCGGCGCCGCAAGGGAGAGCGCCATGTGCAGGCTGCGCTACCGGATCTCGGTCGCGGACGCCTGGGCGTCGGGCGTCCGTGAGGACCTCTTCGACTACGGCGGCCACGTCAGGGAGGGCGGCCAGACGTTCGACGGCGACTACGAGAGCTGGACCGGCCCCGACGGACGGACGCTGCCGTTCCGGCTCCAGCTCTTCGGCATATCACACGTCACCCAGGTAATCAGGGTGTACGCGTCAGCGTACAACCCTAATATGTGACAACTTCTTCAATGCGGTTCTTTAAATTTTCAACCGCTCATAACTCTTGATTGCCTGAACCGATTGTGACGAATGATAACTCAAAAGAACCGCCTTCTAGACCGGAATCGAATAAGCCGTCCGCGTTTCGGTACTCGAGCACATTAAGACGAAATGTCCGAAAATGTTCCGAAAAAGTGGTGTTTTTTTTTCCTGTTCTGCACACACTTTTTGCTGTCGATTTTGACGAAACTTGGCGTGAACACGTGGTATATAATCGCAATTTTGTGCCCCAAGGTAAATTCGTCTAGGTGCTACGGATCTAGAGTTATGGCCGATTTGGTCATTTTTTTGGGACATAGTCGTTTATTTTTGGCCAAAATCCGACAAGAGTAAAAGTCGAAAAAAAGCCGAGTAAACCCCCAAATGTTTTTTGATTTTCGTGAACAGCTTTACAAAGAATGTCTGGGGCGCTTGCATGACATTTGAAATTCTCACCACATAATGAGATATTGGCAACCAAAATTTCGGCAAATCCGACCAAAAAAAGTTTGTCACCTATAGGCGCTTCAACCGTTTGTGATACCGCTGTGCTGTAATGACAAAAGTTAATCGTCCGGACTTGGAATAGGTTACTTTCGACAAATGGGAGCGCTCCGATGCCCGTGTCTCTGTCAGCCCGCTTCGAAAGGCCATTTTTTAGGTGTTTTGTTCCAAAAGTTTGTTAGCTATAGACGCTTCAACCGTTCGTCGCAGAGCTGTGCTGTAATGATGAAAGTTACTCGTTTGGACCTGGAATAGGTCACTTTCGACAATGGGAGCGCTCCGATTTCCATGTTTCGCAGCTCGACCCTCTTGGCGCACCCCCATTTTGGGCAAAATTTGGATCTATGATCGTGCATTATTTTTCATTTCCTGAACGAATTCTGGCGCGTGATAGCTCAAAAGAAGCGCATTCAAAGGGGGAATCGATTAAGTCATAACACGCTTCCATTGCATTACCGAGAAGTTTTTGGAGATGGCAGGACCCACTTTACATAACAAGCTTCTTGGTTCGTCGCCCACTCGCGCCTGCATCAATTGGACGGAAACCTCGCAGACATCTATGCTCCACATCAAAAAATGAAATCGCTGGAGGGACTCTTGCTACATGCCAGCTATGGTTTACTGGGCACATTCTTCTTTTTACCATGTTCCCTAAATCAAGAGGTCGCTGGTTCGAATCCCAGTAACGCCTGCCTGTGTTTTTGCACGTGTCCCCCTTGGGAAACCCATCGGCGTTGCTTTACTGCAGTGTCTCCAGTCCATTCCACATTTTTTGTCTCTTTTCTAGGTTCTTTTACCAGAATTTTGGTAATTTTTTGAGCTGGGAAAAATATTTATGGACGAATGCTCGCTACAGCCCCTGATACATGAAAATGACACATCTGCACACCCGCACGCACGCACGCACGCGCACGCACGCACGCACGCACGCACGCACGCACGCACGCACGCACGCACGCACGCACGCACGCACGCACGCACGCACGCACGCACCCACGCACGCAAGCACTCACGCACGCACGCACGCACGCACGCACGCACGCACGCACGCACGCACGCACGCACGCACGCACACACGCACGCACGCACACACGCACGCACAATGTGTACAGTGGTACACGCTTTTCATAAGCTTTATGGTGCAACACTGAGCATGCGTCCGTTCTGGTCTGCTGCTGTGGATTTGTATGTTTGTGCGTGCGTGAGTTTTGATTAATCTTTCTTTTACGAAAAAACACTGTATTAAGGAAAATTTTGCAGGTGGCTGCAAAAAAAGGAGAATATGTGACGCTCTTTTAGGCCCAGTTTGAAAAAACGCGGTATTAAAAGTAGCCACTTCATCAGATGATCAACTTCAGTTTGGACAAACCGTGTATAATCGAACCAAGCGCAGCAACACGTCACATATTCGGCGTTTGTTGTCCGAGCCATCGCACACAGCCACAACACTACCACTATCAATCCACCCTCACAAACTCTTTCATCTCTCTGACGATGCGCATCATTCATTAGGCATCGTATGGATGGACAGGGCACACAGCCAAAGATTCTGCATAAATAATTTCGCTACCCTGCCCATCTTAAATTTTTAATATGTGGCTTGCCCTTACAGTAAGTGATATGCACCATCAATTCACGATCTTGAGTACCAAGTACATTGTATACCCTACATTCAATCTTCGATTCTCGTTCATCTTTGTTCCGCTTCTGTTAGCCTGTGCCTATGGACGGACGGAACTGCCATCTGTAGACGTCCAGTCAAGGACAAGGCCCGCTCTCGTCTCTGAGTCCAACGAATGGAAGGCCTCGGTCCTCATGCAGCCTGGACTGCCTTTCCAGTGATCCAAGCGAGCACAACAAACGCCGAATATGTGACGTGTTGCTGCGCTTGGTTCGATTATACACGGTTTGTCCAAACTGAAGTTGATCATCTGATGAGGTGGCTACTTTTAATACCGCGTTTTTTCAAACTGGGCCTAAAGGAGCGTCACATATTCTCCTTTTTTTGCAGCCACCTGCAAAATTTTCCTTAATACCAATTGTGCGAACAATAAGTACCTATGTGCAGTAAGTACTAAGTAGAGACCGCACCCAAGCGTATAGGCGAGTACTAGCCAAGACGCTGCAAACTTCAGACGTTTCTATCGACAGAGGACGGTAAATGGAGCCAAATATCGGACACTGAGAGTCAAAACTGGAGACTGAGAGCGGATTTCTCCTCCCTGGACCCAAATCTCCGTCTAATGTTCGACTACTGTTCAGCGGGTACCGCATGCGGTCGCAAATTGGTACAAGGGACTAGGTAATTCGTTTTTTTTTAAGTCGTCTAGAATTACTTTTAACTAAGCTGTTCTATTGGACTTTTTAAAAATCGGAGTTAGCAAAGAGCCAAACGAACCACATGCGGTCTGCCAACATACCCCACGGCTATTTGCGATACGTCTGTTGGAACTGCTCCATTCTGCCTGAGAAATCCAACGCGGCCAGTCCCGATCTGGCCAAAGGATGCCCCCTCGAAGAATACTACTCCAATTCGCAGAAACCAAAGCCCTTGTATCAGATGAACACGTCCTTGACGAAGGAACAAGTGAGTGCTGCTGGCCCACCAAAATACCGTAATCCTCAAATAGGGCCCCGGGCCCTATTATGTACCTTCAACTTCTCGTTTCGCGGGGGAACTACTCGTATAGTTAGCACACATGTGCAGTTTCATGCCTTACTTACATTGTGTGTAGGTGCTGGAAGAGCGGTCGATTTGGCTAGACCGCATTGACGGCAAGCTGACGGTCGAAGTGGAATGGCTCGCTTCCTACCTCCTCTGCCGACCCATCTACAGCACCGACGACGATATCTTTCGCAGGCACATCATGCAGATGCGGTAGAATTTCGACTGAATTTGCATACCTAATACCGTAACAATAAAGGCTGATTCACAATTAACGGTCTTCCCATCGGTCTCGGTCTCGGTCTCGGTCTCGGTCTCGGTCTTCCCATGCCAAACAGCGAAGACCGATGCGAAGACCGAGACCGAGACCGAGACCGACGATGTTGGGAACTTTGAACATTTGCTCCGGTCTTCATCGGTCTTCATTGAACTCGTGTTGAACGCGCGCGCTACCGTAGTCACGCTTTACTATAGCCGTCACCCTCAAAGAATTTGTCGGTATTCGCATAAGGGTAAAGCGACTAGGAAATTAGCCGAAATTGAAAACAAGGAAGAGTTTACGATGCGTCGTATTCAACAGGTGGAGGCGGCGCCGTCTCCTTGGATAATTGACGACTGCTCTTATACCAAAAAACCAAAAAAAAAAGGCGGCAGCATGGCTGCACGTCTCTAGAGACACGGCGGCGGGAAAATCTGCGCCGCCATTGCATACGTCAAGGTGGACGGGCCCGACGGCATTGTCCTACGTTTTCTGTAAGCGTCGGCAAAAGCGGCAGCGTCAGCGAAAGCGTCGGCAGCAGCGGCAACGGTGTCGACGGCGGCGCTGACGACAGCTCCTGTAGCGGCGTCCGCGCCCCTGGCGGCGGCCAGAAGCGCTGGCGGCGGTCTGCGTCTGCCGCACAATGTCTGTCTGTTTGTCTGGTGGTAGTGCGTTCCCGTCGTCTACTGCGTGTGCTTTTTTTGTTTCCTACGGAAGTCGGATTAAAAATGAAACAGGTCGAAAACAAGGGCCACAGTACGCTCTTATACGCTGACAGGGCGCGCATTTAACCGAAGATCATTGAAAGACCGGAGGCAACGCGTCGTCAATTTGGCATGGGTCAAAAAGTCCGAGACCGAGACCGAGACCGATGCGAAGACCGAGACCGAGACCGAGACCGAGACCGATGGGAAGACCGTTAATTGTGAATCAGCCTTAAACCATTTCTCACCGACCACCGTTCTCCTCTGTGATGTAATAACTGGACCCCCCCCCCCCCAACCCTCGTTACTCAATTTCGTCGACTGAGTAACTTTATGGTGCTTCTTCTGATCACTTCGTTCGCCTGCGTTGCGCAGCATGCGGGCGAGTGACGCAATTTTAAAACAACCATGGACGCAAACTCGTCTTTTGCGAGGTGCACTATTGGAGGACTTCCGTGGTAAATTGCTTTGCAGACGTGAGATCGACGCGCTGCAGCGCGAGAACCTCTCCCTGGAGAAGGAGCTGCAGCTCTACCAGCAGACCATCGCTTCCAAGTGCTCGTCGGGCCGCGTCACGGCCACGCCCTCGCCCACCGCGACGCCCGTCGCGGCGGCAGCGCTCGTCGACAGCGGCCGACGGCTGTCCAACCGACGGCTGTCGGTGCCGACGACCGTCGTCGAGTCGACGAGACAGCTGGCGAACGGCTGCCTGCCGAACGCCGCGGCCGACAACAAGCCGCTGCCGAGCGGCCGACGGCCCACGGTGCCCTCGCGACCTAAGGCCATCCCGGTGACAACCGCAGCATCAGCCGGCTCTCGTGGCCGTCGTCACTCGTCCGTCGTCGACTGTCGGACGGACGTGGCGGCGTTTGCGGCTCGTCAGTTCCGCCGCTTTCCCTCGGCAACCCCGGGCTCGGGACGGAAGACGGCCGGCGCCGCCGACGACAGCGGCAAACAACGGCCGTTCTTCAAGCTCTGACCTTCAATTCCCGCGAATCTCACTCCCGGTCCACATTTTTCTCCTCTCTTCTTGACAGACACACATACACCGGTGTCTCGTCCCGTCCTTCTAACTCCCCCCTTCCCTTCCTCCCGTCGTCGACTGCGCGTGCGTCTCGCTGTTTTCGGCAAAGAGTGAATGATGACGGCTGGAGTCGCTGACGGCGCGCCAACCGACTGTCTGCTTGCTGGCCGAGCGGTCGCCCGGGGCGACGCCAGGCCCAAATTGCCCCCCACGCCCTTCCAACGCGACGCGAGAGGGCGCAATTTCACAAAGTAGACAGCGAGATCGGCCAGTCGAGAGTCAGTCCATCAACTAAAGGCCTCGCCGCTGACGAACGAACGAGCGTTCGGGCCTCGCCTTGAACATGTTCACGCTGTCGATGCACTACCGCAGCCAGCGTGCGAGAAAGAAGCGCCTGGAAGAGCAACAGAAGCGCAAGCAAGAGCAGCTCCAGTACCAGCAGCAGAAGCAGCAGCAGGAGCAGGCCTGCCGCAAGAGGTCCTCTTCTGTCGCCACGCTCCCTGTCAACCGCGCCGCTCCGAGGTACGTGGCGAGATTTTGAGGTTGAATGTATCAACTACCCGTACAATGTACTACATAGGGCGATGACGTGCATGCAAAATCGGGCAAGATATTCGGCGCGATTTTCCCTCAGCATAGACATTCCGCACTTTTCCATAGCGCTACCTGGTGGACAACCCCCTACTGTAACTTGCAATATTCCAATTCACATGCCTCAGTGAGTCAACGCTTCGCTAGAACTGCTCCTGTAAAAAACCCAATGTACACCAGAATAACACAACAGTCCTTGGCATACATGTAACTGGGGGGGGGGGGTTAGGGGGTTTCCCACCCCAGTCGGAAGTTTACCCCTCCCCAACCCTCCCCCAGAATTCTTCTAATGTTTCCAACTTGTCTACAATCATAAAAAGTAGTGTATTTTTCGTCTTTTAAGTGTTTTTCACCCTAAAACAGCTAAATAACGCTATTTATGGATTATTTTAAGCCATTTTAGAACAAAACCTGCCTAGTTTGGTACACTTTTTAACCACTAGCGGATCCAAGGGGGGGGGCGGGGGGGAGTGCCCCCACCTGTCGTGGTCGGGAAATGTGGGCAGCGGGGGCAGGCGCTGCGGGCAGAGAAGGGGCTGAGGGCAGGCGTTGGGGGCAGAGAACGTCGCGGGGGCAGGCAAAGGGGGCAGAAGGGGCCAGACGAGAGGGAAGAGGGACGAATCGGGCTAATATTGGCCTATTTCCCATAGATTTACACACTCATAACTGGAAAATGTTTGCCTGCAGCGCTGTAGTGTATGGACGACTGCGTTTGGACTAAGGTTTTGACTCTTTATTTTGGTTCAGCTCGCCCATCCAAAGTAGAGATGCACGTAAGGCGCGTAAAGGGGGCAAGGGATGCAAGCTGACCCAATGTGACTGTTTCGCCCAATAAAATAATGCTCAGATGTAGGTTGGAAAACCAAAATTTTCGCCTGCGGCGGGCCCTTTTGTGCATACTTTTTGGCCACAACTCATGCTAAATTCCTTGAAATTCTAAGGAATGAGGCAGTTAACATTGAAAATTTTCGCCTGCGGCGCGATTTCGAAAACTTGAACAAAATGTCTCACGTATTCTACTAAAAGCAACCTAAAGAACTGCAAAAATGCAAAACGTGTGTTTTGTAGCGACACTGCCTGTTATAAGTGTTGAAAAACATGCGAAAAGTGGGCTCCAGCGCCTAACGCGCGAAATATAGCTCTCCAATTGAAATTTAAGCCGAAAAAAAAATTTTGAGCTTGCCCCCCCCTGTCAGAAAATCCTGGATCCGCCAGTGTTTTTAACCCTCTGACACCCCCATCTCCCTTCAAATCTGCTTACCCCCCCCCCCCCCGCCCCACACCCCCCAAAATGGTCTCCGACCCTCCCCCCCAACTTCAAAACCCGGTTACATGTATGGTCCTTGGCGCCATGCGCCACCCCACCTCTCACAAGCACTACCAGTGCTCATCAATAATCACTTAGCAATCATCACTCAACTCCCATAACGCTGCGCTTGCCCTATCTGCACTGCACTGTAGTGAATAGAACAGGAAAACACACTCTGATGTGATGAACTACATGGCACCGGCTTTTTTATTCGCACAGTGAAACCTCTTAGACTGCTCTACCAGTCGAGTTGTTCTATACTGATATGAACAGCTGAGAGTTCAGCCAAAGTGCCCAGCAGCCTATACAGTGCACACATCCCTTCTTGAGCCCAAAGTCCGACATCCAAACTTCACACAATCCGTGTACAAGTTCAAAGGCTGCGCTGAGTCCCCACGCATGTCCACACAATTCCTCGAACGCAATGCGTGTGAAATGCGCATTCACTGCAATGCCTCGAACTTCGGGTCAGCGTGTCCCCTCACAGAGCCGCCCCACCGTTCAGTGTCAAGCCACCTACGCGAGCTGACAAGCCTCGAGCAACAACGGCAGCTAACGGCAATTCTCGAAAGCCATTCGACCGAAGCGCCGCTTCTGTTGACGACGCTCAAGGCAGTGGCAAAGCAATGCCACTGCCACCGCCGCCAATGGCAGCCATCAAGATCTCGCAATGCCTAGCCGACAAGGCCAAGAGTGAAGGCCAACAGCCAAAAGGCTGAACAAAGAATGCACGTGATCGGAAGTTACTCCCCCAAAACTTCAATGAGCGACTCGTGTGCGGGAAAATGACATGAATTTTTTTTAGTGCACTGTGTATTTTACGTGCACGTGTGTATTTTAGTGCACTGTCGACTATGGAGTCAACCTTTGTGAATCGCGCGCTTAGTGTGATGACTATTTAAGCTGGTTGGTAGAACAGAGATCAGAAATATCAAAAGGGATGTTGGAGGGAATGGAACGCAGAAAAAAATTAGCAACGTCGCTCACTTGAGTCTCTTCAGAAGTCCACTCACACCAAAAAGGGTTAAGCTAAACATCAGTACGACACAGGAAAACTGTCAGTGTCTCAATGGCGAAAATTTCAGGCGTCATAGCATAGGCTGAACAAGGTCAAGCGAGAGCGTGTTAGTCTTTTGCAGCTGTACACTGTGCTGTTGCAACCGAGTGATACACAAGACTTCGTGATTTCGAATGTTTTCTTTTTTTTTCTCGTTTTCTGTCTCTTTTCTCCACAGAGCGACACTGACAACGTGTGTGCACCATGTGAGCGAGAAACAAATTCGGGTAACAGAAAACGACGTGTTCTGAAGCGATTTCGCTTGCTGACGCACGCCCTACGTTCCTCTATCAAATCAACTCAACCCAAGCATTGTAAATTCTTCACTCTCTCAGCTCAGCCCACCAGTAATTCCAGGGTGGGAAATTATTAGAGGAGCTGATGTGCAATTTCCTCCGGAGCATGGACGGAGAGGCGAGCAAAGAATTCACGTTTTTTTTTGGGTGTGGCGGTGTCGAAACGGGTTCATCATACTCCTTCCCCTATCTCTGCGCTCCTAAGAACCACCAAATGCTAAACCGGTTTCGCTAGTGTGCGCGCGTGACGTCACGCCTCGGGCAGTTTAAAGGCCATCCGACAGCGCTCGTTGAACGCCTTCAGACTGCGCTCCTTCACAACCTCCTCCACGTTGAACTCGTTCAGCAGCAGCCGCAACTAAAACCGGTGTCGTGTCCAGTGTACTCACGCGGATATGCGTATACGTATTCGTTGTACGTTGTTGTATGCACGCTACGCATTCGTTGTGTGGTACGTGCGTGCGCGCGGCTGCGTGCACGCACCATGCCTGTGTAACTGGGAGGGGGGATAATTGGGGCCCCACTATTTTTCCAACACTACCCCACATTTTGCTCCAGAGCCCCTAGAAATCGGCCATTTAGCCCCTCCCCCTCTGCCATACCTGGTTACAGGTATGGCACGCACTAGCATGCGCTGCCATACCTGTAACTGGGTCTGGAAGAGTGGGGGGGAATTAAGAGTCATCTTCTGTATATCGAGCAGAATGCGTTGACACTTTTTTTTTCATCCGATCTCACGAATTTTCTCGATAATTTTTCTGATGAGTCCTCATGTCTAATGATTCACTTTTATAATTAGATGATATGTCAAATCTGCACCATTTGGGCGGTAAAATTTCGTCAAATTAATGCATGTAAGTGTGATTTGCATATGAATGGCTTTGGGTAGCAGGCACAAAACAATGCCTCCTGGGGTAACTTTAGGCGCTGATTCCGAAAATCATATTCATTTTTTTGAAAAATTATTTTGGTGTTGATTCTTCGCAATTTTAAATTTTGAAACATTTTTTTCTTAAAAAAAGTGCATTAGGCCCAGAAAATTTTTTGCATTCATTGGATAGCCCACAGCTCCTGCTATGCTGGAAAAAATATGCCTACTTCAAAAACTTGGACCTAAAGGCCGAAATCTTGACGTATTTTCATTTTCCTTCAAAATGTGCATTTTAAATACGCATTTTCTCATGTGTCTGTTAATTAAATGCAACAATATAATGATATTTGGAATCACCCATTCATACTGAACGTATAGACATGCAATTCGATACGGTTTGAAAACCATTAGTTTTTCTGTATTTTGCCACAAAAAGTAGTGGTTAAAAATCACAAAAATGAACACTTTCAAACCATATCGAATTGCATGTCTATGCATTCAGTATGAATGGGTGATTCCAAATATCATTATATTGTCGCATTTAATTAACAGACACATGAGAAAATGCGTATTGAAAATGCACATTTTGAAGGAAAATGAAAATACGTCAAGATTTCGGCCTTTAGGTCCAAGCTTTTGAAGTAGGCATATTTTTTCCAGCATAGCAGGAGCTGTGGGCTATCCAATGAATGCAAAAAATTTTCTGGGCCTAATGCATTTTTTTCAAGAAAAAAATGTTTCAAAATTTAAAATTGCGAAAAATCAACACCAAAATAATTTTTCAAAAAAATGAATATGATTTTCGGAATCAGCGCCCAAAGTTACCCCAGGAGGGATTGTTTTGTGCCTGCTACCCAAAGCCATTCATATGCAAATCACACTTACATGCATAAATTTGACGAAATTTTACCGCCCAAATGGTGCAGATTTGACATATCATCTAATTATAAAAAAGTGAATCATTAGACATTAAGGAAAAATTTGTGGGTGGCTGCAAAAAAAAGGTGAATATGTGACGCTCTTGTGTTGAAGTCCAGTTTGAAAAAGAGTGGTATTAAAGCATGTTTCTCTTATTTCTGGCCACTTCCACATTGTAGCTGATCAACTTCAGTTTGAACAAACCATGTATAAAATCCGAACCAAACACAGCAACACGTCACATATTCGGCGTTTTTTGTGTTCCCCCGCACCGCAATGGAAATGTGCAGTGAAAATAACGGCGACTGGAACTGGCTGACATTTACATAGATCGAATGCGAGAAATCAGCACATGCACACATATGCATGCGCACACGCAAGCGCGCACGCACGCACGCAAGCGCGCACGCACGCACGCACGCACGCACGCTTGCAGCACACACACGCACGCACGCACGCAGCACACACGCACGCATCACGCACACGCATGGCTGGGGGCACAACACAAATGTTGGACGAACAGTTCGTCATTGGGTATAATACCAGAAGGGAATGGAGCAGGATTGTAGTGGGTATTGTGTTGTAACTAACTCTTCAATTGTATGTCTTGCCTGCACATCACCAACTGTTCATCGTCACCAACCCACATGTAACGATTTTTAGCACTGCAGGACATTCTTTGGCAGTGTCAGGTTCATGGTTAAGGGCAATATTAACGTCTTGTTAGAGAAGAGATATGAGTTGATGGACGTGTGTGCTTTGGCTTGACTGAGTGACATGGCTCACACAAAAACGCCGAATATGTGACGTGTTGCTGCGTTTGGTTCGGATTTTATACATGGTTTGTTCAAACTGAAGTTGATCAGCTACAATGTGGAAGTGGCCAGAAATAAGAGAAACATGCTTTAATACCACTCTTTTTCAAACTGGACTTCAACACAAGAGCGTCACATATTCACCTTTTTTTTGCAGCCACCTGCAAATTTTTCCTTAATACAGTGTTTTTTCGTAAGACAAAAGGTGATCAGAAAAATATACGCACGCACGCACGCACACACGCACACACGCACGCACGCACACACGCACGCACACACGCACGCACGCACACAAGCACGCACGCGCGCGCATTAAGGAAATAAGGACGCCTAGACGCTAGTCCCAATTTGAAAGGTTTACATCATGTACTGTCGTTCAAGTGGCAAACATCATCATGAACGCACATACACTTTATGCTGAAATCTGCAAAGACATGCCACTGCACAATGTACACGCATGCACACAAGTGACTAGTGTGGGTGAAACCGTAACCACACCATGCCTCGTGAATCGAAAGGGGTGGTTGGTTGAGTGGCCCTTCGATGTGAAAGGTTCCAGAACGCAAAAGTCGGGGAGGGGCTAATTATAGAAAAGTGTAGTTTACGTTGTATGTGCAGGCAGTGTTCACCAAACGAATAACAAAGCCAATCTTTTCACTGCATCTTGATGATGGCTCCATGGCTCGACTCGGAAAGACCACAATCTATGGAAAGACACCACTGACAGTGGTGCGGTACATCAATGTCAGCATCGATGCGAACTATGTGAATCACATGGAGCGCGACCTTAAAAAATTCAAGTCTTTGAAAACCAAATTCATGAATTTGTGTCTCACGAAAAGGATTACATCAACAAAAGCGATATTACTCTGCAGTTGTTTAAAGATGTTCCAGATGTTGGAATAGAGAGCACGAGGTAGCATGAGCAGACATGCATAGAGAATAATCAAAACTCGCTTGTTATTAATTCCATTCCTTCTTTTCAGCTTTGGTTATGTGGAACTTTGGCTTCTGCGTGTTGGTGCCTCAGGCGGTGGCCTTTGTTGTATACGTGGGCTGCAAAGTGATTGCGGCTAAACAATGATAACAGTTGTAACGAACCTGTTGTGTCGCTGCTATTGAATCGTTACATGTTGCGTTAGCACTTCAAGCTTTTGTTGCTTATATAGGTCTGTTCATGTTGACAGTAGCTGCTTGGTTAGATGGAAGTGGATCACAGTGCGTGCGCACACATAAACATGATGCGCAAATGAAGTGAGAATTGCACGCTGTTGCAATTACATGCACGCACGCATTTTCTAACGCTGACCCTTACCCCCGCTCTATTATGTGGGGGGGGGGCGGGGTAAAGGCGTCCACTGTATAGGGCAGCATAGCGGAGTGGGTGGCAGGACCAACGCGCGTACTGGAGACCGCAAAAGCACAAACATGGCCTTACATCTTTTGGCATGGTGGCATGGCTGCCAACATTTATTGAACATTCTCGTAAAATTTTTATACCTTTTTTGAATAAATCTAAGAAAGGTGTATCTCCAAATTGGTCCTAAGAATGCTCAAAAATTTCGCCCGATCCGTCAAGCCAGAGAGGAGAACCGGTAACGGATGGACAGACGAACGGACGAACGGACAGACCGACCGTTACAATTTTTCCGTCCGTATATAAATTCGCCGCGCGCACGTCAAAACGTTAAAAGAAGTCACAGGTACAAGTAATGCAGCCCCTACCAGCATGCATGTGTGTGCGCAGTGTGGCTTTCTTCACCCACACATCAGAGGAGGCTGACCAGGCGGCAGTTGTACACTGACCACGCAACATAACCCAAGTGGGTGAAATTGTGCAGCTGGCTTGGCAGCAGGGACATGACAATTCCAAAGGGATGGCCCAATTCTGTGTGGCTCAATTCTATTGACCGACCTATCAATTGTATTCATTGCCCCTAGATTGGTGTCTAGTCCTAAATGGCTCCTAGCAGTAGTGATACTTTGTTTCCAGTTTCTCATTTCTCGTTCTCGTTACGTTTCTCCAGTTAGCATATTCTCCTTCTATTGACTTGTCGCTTTTTGCCAGGCGCGCCTTGTTCATGGCCCCAGTGCCATCCATCCTCGATCCTAGTGCTTGGTCCTACTAGGGTTCCGATAGAAAGGACCAGTGTTGTGCACGATTGTGTCCTAAATGGGATCATGGGCCACCTATTTCCCCTCTCCATTGATCATTCTCATTCTTCTTGGATCGGTGTCTCTAGTCCCCAATGGCTTGGCTAGTAGTGATACTTTGTAACATATGTCCACTTGGCATATTCTCCTTCTAACCAGTCGCTCCCCCACACTGCAAAGGATCTAGGAAAAAAGCCCGCTGAAAAAAGCCCGTCGGAAAAAAGCCCGCTGAAAAAAGCCCGCCAGAAAAAAGCCCTCCAGGAAAAAAACCCGCTGGAAAATTGCCCGCCAAAACTTGCTTGTGTGTGGGTGCATGCCACTTCTCGCACGCGCGCACTTCCTAAACACCAAGTATCGAGGTTGCCAACAGAGACAAGAGCCAGCACCAGCGGTGGTAGGAATCTGCCGACTGAGCAGGGCAAAGTCGGTGTTGTTGGTGTAGAGGGAGGTGAGGTGGACGCTGCTCACTTCGTTGCGTACATCGAGTGCGAGAGGTGGAAGAAGGAGCCAGCGTCTGCGCATTGGGAAAGGCAGCGCTCTCAGTCTTGAGCGCTGCATATTGAGGTTGGGCTTGAGAATGGTCAGCGTCTCCAAGCAAGAACAACAGTTCTTCAACGTCTCCAGCGTAAGGCGGCTGACCTCCGACAGCCGCCTACAAGCCCGCCGTTGCCTGCTTCACGTCCACGTCAGGAGCATGATAGTTTGATCTCCACGCGCCACAGGCGCGGTCCCCTTCGGACACCTAGAGGAGACTTCTGCAGCGAATGGCGCGCGCCTTTTCACAACCCCAAAAGCGAACAGCGCAGCTAGAAGCCGAAGGCAAGCTTCTCCCTGCCCTTCTGCGAAAGCACCACCACCAAGTGGCCCTGGCCCCTGACGACGGAAAGGAGACAGAAAAGAACAGGCCGAGCAAAGCAGATGTGAAACAGAAGAGCGCCATTAAAATTTGGAGGCAAAATAAACCAGAAATTGAGCACGTGCATATTTCTGGCGGGCATATTTCCAGCGGGCTTTTTCCTGGAGGGCTTTTTTCTGGCGGGCTTTTTTCCTGGAGGGCTTTTTTCTGGCGGGCTTTTTTCAGCGGGCTTTTTTCCGACGGGCTTTTTTCAGCAGGCTTTTTTCCGACGGGCTTTTTTCAGCGGGCTTTTTTCCGTCTCCCCACTGCAAAATATGCCCATCATGCACATTTTCCATTTGTGTTGGCAGTGTGAAACAGTGGATCTCATACAACATATGAGCCTGGGACTATGTAATTTTCTTTCAAAAGTATGTAGTAGCATACAGGTATGAAGGCTGCTTGCCAACAGGAGTGCTCAGCATTTGTGCTGTTGTCCCCCATTGTAGAATGCTTTGAAAAGTCTCCAGAATGGTCAAAATGAAAGGTTGGTCCAGATTGGAAAGCCTTTTGGTCAAAAATCCCAAAAATTGAGGTGGTTTGATGACTGGTGAGCAGACATGCGCATCGGAGCCATCCAATTTGTTGAAAGGGTACTATTCCAGGTCCAGGCGATCAACTTTTATCATTGCCGCATAGGTCTGCGATGAACGTGTGAAGCGCCTATAGCTAGCAAACTTTTTGGGCCCAAATTTGCGAAATTTTAATTGGCAATATCTAATTACATGGGTAGAATTTCAAATGTCTGAAAAGCGTCCTGGACTTGTCTTAAGAAACTGTTCAAGGAAATCAAAAAACATTTGGGGGTTTACTCGGCTCTTTTTCGAGTTTTACTCTTGGTGGAAACTAGTCGAAAAAACGGCTATGTCCCAGGAAATCAATCGATAATTGGTAAATATCACCAATATCTCCAGATAGGTACGACGTAGAAACTAATCCTTTAGGGTGCAAAGTTGTTGCCAGGCACTGAACAGACCGGCCAAGTTTCATCCCGATTGGTTGGGGCTCTAGCGAGCGGCGGTCCAAAAACTGGGTAGAGAACATGAAAAAAAAGACACTTTTCGGAAACATTTTCTGGAGTTTACCAATAGCGCGCGAGAATACGAAAACGCGCGATGGCGCATTCGATGCCCCAGAAGAAGGCGGTTCTTTTGCGCCATAACGCGCCAAAATCCGTGCAGGCAATCAAAAGTTATAGGCCATCAAAAATTCAATAATCCGCATTGAGAAAGTGGTCACATATTAGGGGTCAGACACTGACGCGCTGACCCTGATAAACAGCTGTGCCGCGTGTTACTCGTGAACGGTTTGATGTACAGGCACGTGTGATGGCTCAATGGAATGCGCTCGACGCCGAGATTGTTATGGGTGGGTTGAATTGCCATATGCAAATGCATACGGTAATCGCAGTACATTGGTACATACGTGCGTGCGTGCCTTCACTTTGGTACGTGCGTGCATCCATGCACTCCAGTGCGTGCGTGTGTGCGTGCGTGCGTGTGTGCGTGCGTGCGTGCGTGTGTGCGTGCGTGCGTGGTGTGTTGCGTGCTGGTGCGTGCGTGTGTGCGTTTAGGTGCGTGCGTGCGTGCATGCTTGCGTTTCGGTGCGTGCGTGCATGCGTGCGTGCGTGCGTGCGTGTGTGCGTGCGTGCGTGCGTGCGTGGTGCGTTGCGTGCTGGTGCGTGCGTGCGTGTGTGCGTGTGTGCATGCATGCGTGCCTTCACTTTGGTACGTGCGTGCATCCATGCACTCCAGTGCGTGCGTGTGTGCGTGCGTGCGTGTGTGCGTGCGTGCGTGTGTGCGTGCGTGCGTGTGTGCGTGTGTGCGTGCGTGCGTGCGTGCGTGCGTGGTGCGTTGCGTGCTGGTGCGTGCGTGCGTGCGTGTGTGCGTTTAGGTGCGTGCGTGCGTGCGTGCTTGCGTTTCGGTGCGTGCGTGCATGCGTGCATGCGTGCGTGCTTGCTTGCGTGCCTGCGTGCCTGCTGACTGTCTCAGACTGTTTGAGTGGTGGGAACATACATGTAAGTGGCTTTGTGAAGTGAAGGGGGGGAGGAGCGTCAGAGACCATTCTGGGGTTGGGGGTAGGGGGGGGGGATTGGAGATGAGTAAACTTCCGACAGCAAAAGTGTTAAACACCCCCCCCCCCCCCCGGTGCTTAAATGTATCGGTGGGAATTCACTAAATGTTCCCATTTTATTTTTGATTATGTCAGCCATACAAATGTCATTCTGAAGCGCCAAAAAAAGCTAAAAAAAGTCAATCGAAGGCATGGAGGGACAGCGGAGTGACGTAGAATTTATCTTTTTCATAAGGGGATGCACCACACAGCAGACGCGCGCGCGGGATTCGAACCCGCGACCTCTCGATTTGTAGTCCAAGTTGATGTTTGAACATTTTCAAAAATTTCGCAGTAAGATCCGCGAAAGGGCACGTGTTATGACTCGATCGATTCCCCCTTGGAAGGCGCTTCTTTTGAACTGTCACTCGCTGGAATCTTTTAAAGCAAGCAAAAGTTATAGGTGATCAAAATGTCAACTGTAGCCTGAATTGTGGGTGCGCCAAGAGGGCCGACCATCGAGACATGGACGCCGGAGCCATCCGATTTGTTGAAAGGGTACTATTCCACGTCCGGACGATCAACTTTCATCATTGTGCCGCAGCTCTGCGATGAAGGGTTGAAGCGCCTATAGCTAACAAACTTTTGGTCAAAAATCCCAAAAATTGAGGTGGTTTGATGACTGGTGAGCAGACATGCGCATCGGAGCCATCCAATTTGTTGAAAGGGTACTATTCCAGGCCAGGCGATCAACTTTTATCATTGCCGCATAGGTCTGCGATGAACGTGTGAAGCGCCTATAGCTAACAAACTTTTTGGGCCCAAATTTGCGAAATTTTAATTGGCAATATCTAATTACATGGGTAGAATTTCAAATGTCTGAAAAGCGTCCTGGACTTGTCTTAAGAAACTGTTCAAGGAAATCAAAAAACATTTGGGGATTTACTCGGCTTTTTTTCGAGTATTACTCTTGGTGGAAACTAGTCGAAAAAACGGCTATGTCCCAGGAAATCAATCGATAATTGGTAAATATCACCAATATCTCCAGATAGGTAAGACGTAGAAACTAATCCTTTAGGGTGCAAAGTTGTTGCCAGGCACTGAACAGACCGGCCAAGTTTCATCCCGATTGGTTGGGGCTCTAGCGAGCGGCGGTCCAAAAACTGGGTAGAGAACATGAAAAAAAAGACACTTTTCGGAAACATTTTCTGGAGTTTACCAATAGCGCGCGAGAATACGAAAACGCGCGATGGCGCATTCGATGCCCCAGAAGAAGGCGGTTCTTTTGCGCCATAACCCGCCAAAATCCGTTCAGGCAATCAAAAGTTATAGGCCATCAAAAATTCAAAAATCCGCATTGAGAAAGTGGTCACATATTAGGGGTCAGACGCTGACGCGATGACCCTGATGAGGACTCATCAGAAAAATTATCGAGAAAATCCGTGAGATCGGATGAAAAAAAAGTGTCAACGCATTCTGCTCGATGTATGATTCTTTCAGAAGATGACTCTTAAATGGCCGAAATCTGGGGGGGGGGGGGGGTAGCTGGCCATTTTTGGAGTTATACTGGTACTTTTTGGATAAAAATCGGTATAAATAAGGTCTAAACAGTGTTGTTATTTAGCTGTTTTATGGTCATATAACACTGACAAACACTGAAATACACAAACATTTACTCACTTTTATCGTTTTAGACAGAGTGAAAATCCCTTTGGAAAATTCTGGGGGGGGGGGAGGGGTTGGGGGGGGGGGGGGGGGGTGGAAAAATAGTGGCGGAGGGCACCCCCCCCACAGTTACGGGTATGTGCGCTGCCCGCTCAGCTCACATGGGTCTGCTCGCTCCTGAGTCGCTTCCTGGCGGCGAAGTCCTCGTCTTTGTGCTGCTTGAAGGTGACCACGTTGAGTTTGGTGTCGTCGATGCAGCGCTTGAGCAGCGCCTCCCGCTCAGAGTAGGCGCCCTCCAGCTACATGCGTAGATGCGCAATTGAATGAATGCACGAAGGCACGACAGGCTAGTGTCGTCATAGGCGCACAGGGAAATGGACCAAGGCAAGGGCTGAACGGCCGATTTTTTCGAGAGAGACTAAGGGCAACGATGAGTGGATCCTCTCCCCCCAAATCTGGCACATTCCCCCCATCTCTCTGACTGACCCGGTTACAGTACAGGCTATGGGGTCATCACCAGTCTTGGGGGGGGGGGGAGGGAGGTAAGGAGGTCGAGAAAGGAGAAGGGTTTTTAAAGCCTTGACAAAAGCCTGGAGAAGAAAAAAGGGGGGAATTATTGGCGAGAGAGTTTCTCGCGTCTGCACTAGCTAGGAGGGAGGTCTGCCCTAAAAAACGGGTAAACCCACGTCAGTGGGGACCCCCCCCCCCCACCCGGCCGCATCTTTAGGGGCAATCCCAAGCATAGGTGCCCATGGGAATATTGAGGGGGGTATACCCCTCCCCTGGAAGACCCCGGGACGACCCCTCCCCTGGCTTTCATTTTCTGGAACTTCAAGCAAATTTGTCTTGCAAAAATGGCAGATGTGTGCCTGCGGCGCTGTCTTTTTGTACGTTACAGCTCAAAGGTACATAGAAATGGCGTTTAGATCACGTTTCGAACCGTTTTGGGTCCATTTTGAGGCGAATAAGTACCTTTTTTTTGGGCAATTCCGACGTACAAAACTCTCCAATACAAAATTCCCGATTTACCCCACCCTGCCTACAAAAATTTGGCGATTACCCCCTCCCCTGGCCCAATTTCCGTGGGCACCTATGGTCCCAAGCCGTTCGGGCAGGGTTGGGTTCCGACAGCATTATGTCGGGCCGAAAGGTGGGGGGTATATCAACTGAGGGGCATAGGTGTTGACTGGTCCAAAAGCCAGGGGGGGGGGGGGGGTCTCTGGGGGTTTCGAGGGGGTGGTCTAGAGCCATCCGGATAAAATGTCCCAGATCGGAAATTTTGGAGGACGGGTGGTTAAAGTGGAGGATTTTACACCATAATAACGTGTAAAATGGGTACTTTTTGGTCAAAAATGGGTTGAAATGAGGTCTAAATAGCACTTTTCAGGTGTTTTTGGGTCACACTACACTGAAAAAGAAACAAAAACACGCATCTTCACCCATTTTTTTAAATATGAAGAGGTTTCCACAAGTTATCCAGGATGGCGATGGCCAGGGGGTGCCTCTCTCCAGAGTCGTGGGCTCAGGGGGGGGGGGGGGGGTCATGGAGGGGTTCACCCCCTGGCCAAGACCGTCCCGCTTTTTCCGGAGCGAGGACCCCCCCCCTGGCCATCGCCATCCTGGATAAGTTGCTGGAAACTCGCTCTCATTATTGAAAAACTTGTGGAAATATGCGTGTTTTTGTGTCCGTTTTCAGTGTGTGTGACACAAAAACCCTTAAAAAGTGCTATTTAGGCGTTGTTTTGACACATTTTGGACTAAAAAGCACCGATTTACGCGTTATTTTGGTGCGCGAAATCTTCCACATCGGCACCCCCCCCCCCACCAAAATATGCGATCCTGGACATTTTACCGGGGTGGCTCTAGAACCTCCTCGAAACCCCCAGCCACCCCCCCTGGCTTTTGGACCAATCGGCACTTATGCCTCTCTAGTAGGTGGGCTCAGGGGGGTCTTGGTGGGGTTCAG
>JASAMY010001258.1:0-25993 GCA_030248085.1 Paralinhomoeus sp. GSCO2_6 | reverse complement strand
TGACGCATTCGCCGATGAAGCCGCCAAGAGGATGTTCTCCATTGAATTTAATTCACACGATCAGTGGAAGCGCATTCGTGACATTTCCTTCTCTGGGTAGCCGTTTCGTTTGCGAATGAACCCCAGTGTACTACATGTTGGTTGCTGACACATGCATTCAGACTGCGCACGCAAAAGTAAGACACCCCGCGTTAACAACTGTGGACATTTTCCCAATACAACGCGCACGCGGTACGTTTCGCATTGCGCCCGGTAGGCGGCGCTATGCAAGTTTTCTTTATTGCCCGCTAGGCAACACAAACGCTGATTGGTTGCACGGGAACGTGCCAAAAGTTGGAGTGACTATACATGACAATGCATTCAATGTAAGAGCCACCCTCGTACTGCCCCCCGGTTGTTTGCCACGAATGTATAGGTACATATACTGCGGAAATTTAGAGTGGAGCAAAGTTAAAAATCGAGGATACTCGCGAGATGCCGGCCAAGCTGCAAAAGAGCAAGTCTACGCCCGCCCTCTGGCGTCCGGAACCGACGTCCAAGCTGCAAAAGAGCAAGTCTACGCCCGCCCTCTGGCGTCCGGAACCGACGTCCAAGCTGCACCTGGCCGGACGACAAGTGGTGCTGCCTGCCGGGAGTCTTCTCGTGATGGGCCGTCGTCACTTGCTGCTCCACCGCGCGTGCAAGATCGTGCTGTCAAGCCGCCAGGTGGTGGTGTGGCAACAAGGAGTCGTCCCGACGTTCGGCGCCGGACGCTGAAGGTCATCTGCATCCCCCCACCCCCATTACCAATCCAACGGCCCTCTTCAGGGCCACAAAAACCGGTTCGAAACCTGCAATGTGTGGGCGGTTTACACCGCTGGTCGGAGACGGCGTGTCGCAGACGTCAAACATTCTGGACCGTCGGACACTGTATGCACACGCACGCACGCTGCCGACAACGACCGGGCGCGACTCCAAGACACGCGTGGCGAGCGACACCGACATGCGCGATTCCAAGACAGGTGGCGAGCGCACAGGCGACACCGACAGGCGCAGACATGTGGCGAGCTGACGGGCGACACCGTCAGGCGCAGACAAGCGGCGAGTGGACGGGCGACACCGACATGCGTGACTCCAATACAAGCATGGCGACACCTGCGCACGACGAGACCTGTCGACGGGGCGACGGTGCGTTGCTTGCCTGCCGAGAGTGGATGTCGAGACTGCAATAGAGGGTGGGGGGCGGTTGTTACCGCCGGTTGGGCGAGACGCCAACGAACACGCGCGCGCGCACTCACGTAACTGTCGACAGCATGTCGAATTTGACGACGTCGTCATCTCGCGTCCTCCTGAATCGACACGCGGCGGCGAAATACGTAACTGCAGGCGAGCGCGGCAGACAACCTGTGTCGACAACGTGTCGACTTTGCAGCGGCGTCGTCGTCTCGCGTCCTCCTGAATCGACACGGTGGTGTGGCAACGAAAAACTTACCTGCGGGTGCGATGACTCCTTGCTGTTGCGGGCGCACGCGCGATGATGACGGCCATTCCCCACTGCGCGACGAATTGCGGCGCTAAAAAATTAGCGGTTGAATATTGAATGCGGAGATACTGTAAACTACGTACCGTAACGGCAAATGCGGAGATACGGTAGACAAGAAACACGCATCGTAAACTTGCGGGAAACTCAATCGCAGTCTGCAGACGGCTGCTGGCGCAGCGAGATGGCTGCTGGCGCAGCGCAGCTGCGGCGGTTACTGTTGGGATGGCCGCCGGTGGCGGCCGCCCAACAGCACCCTCCCCCACCTCACCAGGGTAGGGGGAGGGCCCTCGGCTCACCTAAACGAAAGAATTTTGCGGCTACCGTATGCCCAAGAAAAAATAAAAATATACTTACCGTAACCTCCCCTCCCCCGGAGGGGGGGGGGTATTACTACTCACGCTATTCGGCGAAGGATACGGTTGTCCCACCGTGTCCCGCTGTGTCCCACCAGGAGTTGAAACTCGACAACATGCGAGCCATAGGCGTGGTGGGACCAGAGCATACATGTAACCGGGGTGGGGGTTGGGGGCACCCAGCTGAAATTTTGCCCCAACGCAGCCCCACCCAAGCCACCCCACCCAAGCCGACTGGGCTGCCGTCGCTGGTCACCACGTGTAGACCGCGGTCGGCGCTTCATTCTGCTTGTCGTCATCTAAAGGTGCCATGAAAGTATCGTCATCTAAATGTAGACCAGAGCGACCCACCCATGCATTCGGTACATCCATACGACCGATTTTGTGTTTCTTCTACCGGTAATTTTTTGTGAGTATCGATGCATTTTGCTACACCTGTGTATGTATCACGCATGCGCAGTAAATTTGCATTTATCACATACGTTTTATAAATGTCAAGTTTGAAATGGGCAGTACCGTAATAATTATATTTGCATATTCTATTTATGCGATTGGTTATTCCCATTATACGATCGTTACCGTATCCTCAGATTCTATTTCAATTTCTCGAAGTTTCTTCGAATTTCCGGAATTGATCGAAGTTCTAGTTGCTTTCAAGGATGTTTTGAAGCCGAATCGAAGCTCTTTGAAGGTCTTGCCTAAAGGTGAACGTCTGTAAAATGCAAACGTGCGTTTGAGCGGACCATAATTCGTCAGTAAATTATTTTATTTTTTAATTTTTGATTAGTTGAAACACAATAAATAGAACATTTTTTTTCGACGCGCGCGTCGACTTCGCACAGCGGTGGTGACGGCCACTGGCCACTGCCGCGTTTCATCCGTTTGCCGCTTTTATTTTTTTTTATATTTTATTTTCTCGCTTTCGTTTAGTTAGTGATCCAAGGAGGGCAGTTAGAGGAGCGAGTATGGCGCGCTTCGGCCGTCAGTTCGGCCTGCTGCTGGGGAAGAACTTGGTGCTGCAGAGACGCGCCTTCTGCTGGACCATCTTCGAGTTGATCTTGCCCAGCGCCCTCATCTTCCTGCTGCTGCTCTTTCGGCTGATACCCAAACGCGACAGCGCGCCCGATGCCGAAACCATCAGACCGGTGTGCCCCCCCCCCCATATACCTGCACTGCGCTGCATGGGCTTGGCCGGTGGACTCCTAACTCACCCGCCTCCCCCCGCCCCGCCCCCAACGGTGGTACTTTCCAGTGCTCCATGACCACAAAATACGCAAATTGGCGTTGTTGTTCGTCTTTCCATTTTCGAGTCGCAAATCTCCCCCTATTTACAGCTCGCGTTCAGAACGGGACGTTCGAGGGGCTGAGAGTGGCTGGCGGCTCGGTCGACGTCGTGGCCGCGCCTTTGGGCGATGCGGCGGCGGCCGTGCAGCACCGACAGGAGGCGTACATGTTGGCCTTGGCCGAGGGTGGGGGCCCTGCCGCCGACTGTCGACCCTCCGGCGACGGCCACTTCAGCCTCTACTACAGTCCCATCGGTCCACGGCTCAACGACACCATGACGCTCATGGAGGGCCGCTTCGCGCAGCTCAGACTCCAGGGTGCGAGTCGCTCGGCGCCGGTAGGGGGGGGGGGTCCAGAAATTGCGTACCCCCCCCCATAGGTAGCTGCGGAAATTGGGAAAATGGGCCAAGGAAGGGGTAAATCGCCGTTTTGTTTGGAAGGTTCACAGGACTTTCTTCCCCTAGCACATGGCCACGTTTAATCGCCCCTTGCAATCTACGCAGCACACATCCCAAACGTACCTGTAACCGGGTCTGGAAGAGGGGGGGGGGGGGGGTGGTAGCTGGCCGATTTTGGGTGGGGGGGGCGTCTTTGGGGTAAAAAGTGGAGGGGGGGGGGGGGGGTAGCTGGCCATTTGTTGACTTACACTTACACTTTTTGGTCAAAAATGGGTATAAATGCATTTACGTGCATATATGATCGTCACAGCTAAATAACGCGATTTAGACTCTATTTATTTTCACCCTTTTATTGACCAAAAAATCAGAAATTATTGGAAACGATAATTTTTCCGTTCTTGACATCTACCAGCCCTTCTTTTGCTCCGTCCAGGCCAGGCCCAGCCACATGGAAGGGCCATTTACCCCGGGCCGGCACTCGGTCAGACCCAGTCCACAGGGATCGGGGCTGCTGCTGCTGGCGCCAAGCCAATGGCGCGCACTCTCTGTTCAGGTTTCGTCTCGGAATCGGCTATGCGCGACGCGGCCGTGGGGCGGACGCTGGCGCGACTCGAGAAGCTTCGAGAGGAGAGAGGAGCGCTGTATGCGCACGCTGACTACTACGACGACACGAGCAGCAGTGTCATCTGCAACGCCGGCATCATTGGTTCGTCGGGCGGGCGCGCCACGCACGCTCGCGCCCGCGTACCGGAACGCACACGCGCACTGTCACGCACGCACTGGCGCGCTCACTAGTGCGGACGCACTGGCCTGTGCGCACCCACACGCACGCAAGCACGCACTGACACGCGCGGGTCACTAGCACGCACGCGCCAGCCAGTGCGCACGCACCGGCCGGCACGCGCGCACGCACTGGCGCGGACTCACTGGTCAGGACGCACGCACTGGCACGCACGTACAGGTGGGCACGCACCAGCACGCACGCACTGGCACGCACTCACAGGCACGCACGCACGCACTGGCACGCACGTACAGGCGGGCACGCACTGGCACGCACTCACAGGCACGCACGCAGGCACTGGCAAGCACGTACCGGCGGGCGTGCACGCACTGGCACGCACGTACAGGCGGGCACGCACGCACTGGCACGCACGCACGCACGCACTGGCACGCACGTACAGGCGGGCACGCACCAGCACGCATGCACTGGCACGCACTCACAGGCACGCACGCAGGCACTGGCACGCACGCACTGGCACGCACGCACTGGCATGCACGTACAGGCGGGCACGCACCAGCACGCACGCACTGGCACGCACTCACAGGCACGCACGCACGCACTGGCACGCACGTACAGGCGGGCACGCACGCACCGGCACGCATGGAGGCGCATTCGCCGTTGCAGGGGGCGTGGACGTGGCTGGTGGCTGGGGCGAAGCGCAGAGGATCGCGCTGGGCCTGGTCAGCGTCGGCACCCCGTGGCTGACGACGAGCGTGCACTTCCAGTCCCACTTTCCCGGGAACGTGCCTGGCGTCTACTACGACTCGGGATTCCTCACCATTGAGCAGGGCGCGTTTTCTTGTCGCTTTGCACTGTTGAACTTTACTTGTTCACACGATGCAGACCCATAGACAATGCATGAACTGGGTGGCAGACCCTAACATGGCGGTGTTGAACACCCCCCCCCCCTCCCCGAGAGCCCAGATGATGCTCTGCCACTGAGCTTCTCTTTTTCAACTCCAGCTGTATCCAGGTTTTGATTCCTTGCCTTGAGGGGGGGGGGGATGGGCTGGCGCAATCGTCATGGGGAAAAAAAGGTATTGGAAAAGAAACTTTCCTTAATGTCCTGATTTCCTAGAAAGGTGTTTGCAACCATCTATTTCATCGTGAAGCGAAGATGCTTGTTTGCCCCACCTCCCTAAAGGGGGTACTAGAAGCTGCAGCTACCCCCCCCCCTCCCATCACAGAATAGTGCGCCCCCTCCTTGGTCTAAGAAAGCTACTGTTGCACGGCTTGGCTAGAGGTTTTCGCAATCGTTTATTTTTTGCATCTGATTCTAACTTGCACACAATTCTCTTCTTGTAACTGAACTGCAAGCATTTGTAATTGCTCGAAATACGCGGCCACATGTTTAGCTGTTGCTGCCTCGCTCCACCCAGAGTTGGACGAGGGCGTGTTCACACTGAAGGCCATGTCCTACGAGCAGATAATGACAGTGGAAAAGTTGACCAGTCTTTTTGTGCCCTACTGCTTGATGGGCGCCCTGTTGGTCAGCGCCATGCATATCGCTCGCAGTGTCAGTCTGGAGAGACAGAGTGGCGTTCAAGTGAGGGTTTGAGTCCAGAACGTAGTTTCAATCACTTTTGGGGGGGGGGGGAGGGCACTGTTGGCCTTGGTTGTTCACTTGCAGGAATACATGAAGGCGATGGGTCTGAGCTCGTCCATGCAGTGGCTCACCTACTTTGTGTCGAACTACATTAAGTTACTCATCAGCTTCACGTTGGCAGCGATTGTTTCATATCTTCTGATTCGCTCCTTCGTACTCTCAATGCTCTTCTTCATCACGTTTGCGCTCTATGGGGCGTGCGTGATCTATTTCAGCTTCTTGGTCTCTGTTATTTTCAAGTCAGGTGAGCCAGCTGCTTCTGCTTGTTGCGGTTTTTATAATGTAATGTAATGTATTCATTCATTCACTGATGGCATTGTCTTTTAGCCAAGTGGGCAACACTGATGAGTTTCCTCTTGTATGTGCAGTTGGCGGTGTTGTCTCCATTCATGAATAGGCTGGCTGGCTCCAAGGGACTTCTATGGCTACTGCTCTGTCTTGACTTCCACTTCCCTTACGTGAGGGCTGCCGACCTCATTAGCAAGCATCACTTTGAGGGTACGTGCATAGTTTTGCCTTTCTTTGTTTGACCTCCTGCAACAGGGTTCCCGAACCTTGCCCTGGACTTCACTAGCGGATTCAGAAGGGGGGAGAGGGGGGGGGGGTCTCCTTCTTGTGTCGGCGCAGATGTGGGGGGGAAAGAGGGGGAGAATTTAAGGGGAGAAGAAGAAAAGAATGACGAGAACAGAGGCGAAGTAGACAGATTTTAGCGTTTTCCTTGGATTAAGGCACTCAAAAAGCGCAAAATTTTCGCCTGCGGCGCTGTGGTTCTGCTGCAACTCGCGTTTGTTGCGTAAGAGGGCTCTATAACCCTATCAAAACAAATGCTGGCTGGCGCAAATGCCAAAGCCAAAACTTGACTTTTTCGAGGGTAAATTGCGGTGAAAAAGCTGTTCTTCGCCCCCCCCCCCCTCTGTCAGAAAATCCTGGATCCGCCAGTGCTGGAATTGCATGGAATTTGTGATGGGGGAAATTGGAGCTTTGTGCCTGACTTCAGGCATTCTCTCTCCTGCCGAGTTCATTTTCCATCGCGGCTCTTTAACGGATCCCACAACGATCTTGGGCTATTGGGGCATATTGTTGCTGGACGTGTTGATCTATGCCGCGCTGACTGGCTACATCGAGGCTGTGTTCCCTGGCGGCGACGCGGTCGCCCAGCACCCGCTCTTCTGCTTTTCGGTGATCCTCTCCTCCATTTCTATGGAAAAAAAAAACAAAAGTGTTATTTTGGTGCGTTCTTGATACACCGATATATCGCCCATTTAGTACTCGTATTGGTGTCCGGGCCACGTGGTGGAGTCGAAGGCGCAACGCAAGACGACGGTCCACATGGAGGAGTCGGTGGACCAAGAGGATGGCCTGCTGATGTCCACCGTCGGCCCGTCGCTGAAGCTCTCCCAAGCTTTATCCAGTGTCGAGTCGCCCCCGCCCAACATGGAGCCCAAGGTGCAGTTGGAATTATTATTATCGATGAGCTAGAGGTCTCATTAAGTGGTAATAAATAAAAAGGGAAAGTGCAGGCTAAAAGAAAACCGCATCCACCTATCGAAACTGAAGTAAGCGCCTACAAGGATCTCAGAGCAATATTTTTACATAAAACTGATAAAAATTGTTTACTTGACAGTTGTCACGTTTGGCCAGCCCTTGCGCTGGTGTCAAACGGAGGCGTCATGGAAATGATTTTTCATTTTTTTGTTTTAATGTGCTCTTTTTGCAACTTTTGCTACGTAATCCTTGGCACATTTGCTTGTTTGTTTGTGTACACTCGAGTGACTCGGTGTTAATGTGCACGGATACGAACGTTTCGGGGATGCAATTTAATTTACGGTAATTTGCACTCGTCTTTTAGGTGCGACTTGTGGGCCTGAGCAAGTACTGGGAAGCCAAGTGTAGGAGCCGAGTCGTCGCGAAAGTCGTGGAGTGGATTGTGAGCATTTTTTTCATCAATTGCTAACAGTGGCACGTGGAGACAATTGACTAAAATTGGGTTTAGTTCCTTAAGTAATCGCGATGCACAGGTGTTGCTCCTTTGCTCGCTCACAAACGCTTTTGTTGCATTCCGCAGCTGCGTTCTGAAGCGAAGGCACGCTTGAATCGATCAGTAACGAACACACTCCAAACTTCAGTTAGTGCTAACGCTGAGATGGACCAAATCATATTAGCATAGATGGGCACGCCTTTTCTGTCAGCTCGGTCACATTGGGAGTGCTGGCGATATGGTCTGACGACACGATCGACATATCGTAATCACAAAATTCCCATATACCATTTTTTGGTTAAAAAAGTTGGGTTGGCAGTGTTTTTTAGCAATTCTTATAGAACATTGAGCGAAACTGGCATACAGAGTGAGTGAGCCACACAAATGTCCTGGTCTCTGAATGCCTCAATCTCGCTTTATGAAAAGCAACTGTGACGCTATTTTGCAGCAGTTGGTATAACTTGGACAACACTGTTTTAACCTGATTCTGACAACAAAATTCCAAAAAATACAGTGAAGCCAATGCGCTATTTGGTGGTTGTGAGCCGGTGACTGGTGTGACAGGCCGACCATGTATACCGGTATTAGAGAGTTTTAAACGCCCAAACGTGCATTACAACAAATTTTGCAATGCAGTAGCCAGTGATATGTGAGCATTAGCCAGTTGTTCTGGAGAGCAAAACTGCCCGTAATTCAATGATCGGCGACTTTGTTCTTATCAGACTTTGGACCAGAACGTCAAGTTCAATACAAGTCAATTCATGCCAAGCCATACAAGTCATGCCAAGGAGTGCTGTAAAGTGTACATAAACGCAAACGTAAACGTGTACGCAGTTTAAACACGCAACAAATGTTATTGTTGCCAGAACAATTTCCTGTCACCAGCACCATTGTGGCACATGACCATATTGCAGCGCTGGGCTGCGATATCGCCATATCGCAGCGCTGCACAGTAATATCGCCATATCGTAGCAATGCGCAGTGATATCGCCATATCGCAGCGCTGCACAGTGATATCACCATATCGCACCACTGCACACCGATATAGCAATGTCGCAGTGCAGCACAGCGATATCGCCATATCGCAGCACAGCACAACTATATCGCACCGCTGCATGGTGATTGGTGATATTGCCATATCGCAGCGCTGCGTGGCGATATGTCACCATATCGCACCACTGCACAGCGATATCGCCATATCGCAGTGAAGCACAGTCATATCGCTATATCGAAACAACACTGTGCAGCGACATCGCCATATCGCAGCACTGTGCAGCGTACTGATATCGCCATATTGCAGCACTGCACAGCGATATCGCAGCACTGTGCAGCGATATCGCCATATCGCAGCACTGTGCGCTGCGATATGGTCTAAATTTTTGCTGCGATATGCGATATGGTCCTTAGTTTCAGCCCAGTCGGAGACGGCTGGGAGACGGCTGTGCCCATCTATGCATATTAGTGTGGCGTGAAACGCGTTCCAGACGGATGAGAGTCAGCAGGAGCGTCGTCGACCCGCCGTGGACAGCTTGTCGTTGGACCTCTTCCCAGACCAGGTCACCGCTCTGCTGGGCCACAACGGCGCCGGCAAGTCCACCACCTTCTCCGTTCTATGCGGTAGGGTCATAGGTGGGCTCAGGGAGGGTCTAGGGAGGGTTCACCCTTCCCCTGGCCAAGGCCATCCCGTTTTTTTGCGGGAGAGCGGCCCCCCCCCCCCCCTGGCCATCGCCATCCCAGATGAGTTGCAGGAAACCCTCTCTCACTATTGAAAGAAATGGGTAAATATGCGTATTTTTGTGTCCTTTTTCAGTGTAGCGTGACCCAAAAGCGCTTAAAAGTGCTATTTAGGTGTTGTTTTGACACATTTTGGACCAAAAAGGACCTATTTGAGCGCTATTTTGGTGCGAAATCTTCCATTTCGACCCCCCCCCCCCTCCAAAATTTCCGATCCCGGCGGGATGGCGGGAGACCCTCCCCCCTCGATACCCCCAGCCACCCCCCGTGCATTTGACCCAATGAGGCGCTTTTCTACGTCTCAGCACACGCACACAGGTTACCCATACCTGTAACCGGGTCTGGCAGAGTGGCGGAGGTGGGGAGGTAGCTGGCCATTTGTTGACTTATAGTTATACTTTTTGGTCAAAAATGTGTATAAATGGGGTCTAAACAGTGTTATTTAGCGTTTTTATGGTCGTATAACACTGAAAAGCACTGAAAAACACCAACATTTACTCACTTTTATCGTTTTAGACAGAGTGAAAATCCCTTTGAAAAATTCTGGGGGAAGGTCGGCTGGGGGTCTGGAAAAATAGTGGGGGCCCCCAAAGCACCCCCCCCCAGTTACAGGTATGAGGTCACCCCTCCAGCTTCCGGCAGTCCTGTACGAAAAATCACCCCCCCCCCCCAAACTGCGGTCCAACCTGCACTGACTGCAGACGACCCTGCTAAAGCTTCCTTTAGATCTGATCTCCTTCAGACCTGTGAGCAGCATTTTGAAAAAAAATACCCCACCCCCCCTTACCCACTTTCGATGGTCAGTTGCACCTCTGCCACAACGGCACGGCACGTACGCACGCCAAGCATGCATGCACGTACGCACGCACGTACGCACGCGCGTACGCACGCACACACTCACGCACGTACGCACGCACGTACGCACGCACGTACGCACGCACGTACTCACGCACGCACGCACGTACGCACGCACGCACAGTCTTCCTTTGACGACAGGCCTGACGCCCCCTTCGGACGGGACGGCTGTGGTGGACGGCTTCGACATTCGCCACGCGATGGCCCGCATCCGTCACCAACTCGGACTCTGTCCCCAGCACGACGCGCTCATCCCAGAGTTCACCGTCAAGGAACACCTCCAGTTCTTCTGCGAGGTGACCCTCTCCTCCCTAATGTCTCATAATCATAGGTGCCCCACCGCCCTGGCCAGTGCTTCTCAACCTCCAGGACGATATAGTGCGCGTTTTTGCGCCCGCTTTCAGCGGTGTGCGTCCAACACAGCGCCAAATTTGAGCTGCCAAAAAGCGCCCAATAGCAAGCTATTTTGGTGCGCATTTTTTTCGCTTGTGGTACAACACCCATTCTCTTGAAGAAGATGCGTAACGTGTACACACCGCCATTCGACCGTCTCTGCGTGCGCACCGGTGCTTCCGGCGTTTTGGCTTTAAATAAGTGTTCGCCGCTTAAAAAAAAAAAAGAATTGAAAAATTTATTGAAATTGCCTGTTGCAGCTGAAAGGCCGCGAGTACAAGGCGGCGGACGCGGACGCGCTGTTGGAGCGAATCGGCCTGGCCGCGAAGGCGTCCGACAGAGCGAAGAACCTCAGCGGCGGTCAGTGCCGCCAGCTCTCTCTATGCATCGCCCTCATTGGGGGCTCGGAGGTGAGATGGTATTTTGGTGCGGTATTTTTTTTATGTCTTAGAAGCAATGCCAATCGAGTGGCCTAGCAACGACGGCATGGGTGAAAGAAGCAGTGTGGAGAATTGGTGCGCGCTCATAGATAGGTACATATGGAAGTAGTCACTCGCGGTATCGTGGGCAACTAAAAACACTTAAATAACGCTGTTTTAAATGGATTTTTTTTGTATAATGATAACATAAAACGTTTGCAAAATTGTCTAAGAAGTGCTGTCTATAAGCAGTCTGGATCAGCTAAATACCCATAATTTGCAGCACTGGAGGTGTTGTGGAGGCTGTCAAACCAAGCCAACCGTAGTGCACCTCAAACTGGTAAAAGGTCAAAACAGTTTTAACGCTTGACTTGGCTGTTATTGACACTCTACTACTCTGAAAACACCTCATGCAACGTAGACGTCCCAAGGCTTTCCTGAGCTGAGAACACTAAATTCCGAAACTTCAAAAATATTAAAAATAAAAGATTTTTTCGCTGGGCAAGGTGGGTGTCTGCATGATTGTGGTTCGCCAATTAGCCATAGATAGTTGCGTTGGGACATCGAGTGTATAGTGTAGTACCTCCGATTTATTTGTCCACTCCAAGGGCTTAGTGCTTGCTCGTCACTTCGCTCTCAAAACTCGCGTAGGGAGCATACATGTAACTGGGGGGGGGTTGGGGGCGCCAGCCGAAATTTTACCCCTACCCAGCCCCCCCAGACCCCCCCCCCCCAGAATTTTCCTAAAGTTTTCCAACTTGTCTACAATTGTACGAAGTAGTGTACTTTTCGCCTTTCTCAGTGTATTTTGGCCTTAAAACAGCTGAATAACGCTATTTATAGCCTAGTTTAACGCATTTTTTACCTATTTTTTGACTGACAAGTGCCTATTTAGACACTATTTTTGTACATTTTTCCCTTCTGGGAACCCCTCCCTCTTCAAATCTGCGTACCCCCCACGCCCCCCCCCCCCCCAGAAGTCTCTCAGACCCCCCACTTCAAAAACTCGGTTACATGTATGGTAGGGAGGCAGGCGCTCGCTCCCAACCAGCCTTAAAAGCCTCAAAAATTGAGGTGCTGCTCCTGGACGAGCCGACGTCCGGGATGGACCGTTCGGGCCGGCACAAGACGTGGACGCTGCTGCAGTCGGAGAAGAAGGGCCGCACGGTGCTGGTGACGACCCACTGCATGGAGGAGGCCCATCTGCTGGGCGACCGCATCGCCATCCTGGCCAAGGGCAAGCTCCAGTGCGCAGGCGGCTCCATGTTCCTCAAGAAGCACTATGGTCGGTAGATGAGGCGAGGCTCGTGCAGGCACGCGCGCGCGCGCACGCACGCACAGTACCACCTTGGCATGTCTTGGTTGTAACGTTGTGCATTGCCTGGAATCGAAAGGCATTGTGTGCGTACCTGTGACGGGGGGGGGGGGGTTATCCCACCCACTTGAAGCTGTAAATTGTAATGTGTTTTGTACTGTATTTTTGAGCAAAAATCGACCAAAACGTACCTATATTGGGTTATTTATAGTGTAGTATTTTGACTAAAAAAAGCACTTATTTTAGGGTTTTTACAGTGTCTTTTTGACCAAAAATCAATCGAAAAGTGCCTTTTTCCTTCCCAGACCAACCTTTTCCAGATTTTTTCCCCCCCCCCCCAGACAGTGCCCGAACCCTTCTCCCCAGGTCTAATTCCCCGGCACAGGTATGATTGTGTGAGTACGCAGAAAATGCGTCAGTTTGTCATATGTGCCAGCCGTGCCACATGCGGATTTACCAACATACACCTGTCAAATGTCTTCATTAGGCACGGGCTACCATGTGACGGTGTCTCTGCCTCGGCAGCTGTGCGAGGAGCAGCCCAAGAGGGCGGGGGAGCAGCAGAAGAGAGTGGCCGAGTTGGTGCAGAGACGCGCCGAGAAGGCGACCTTGGAGTGGCAGACCAAGACCCACTCCTGCTTTCTCGTGCCCGCCGGCGAAAGACAAAAGTCGGTTGTTGGATGCACGCGTCTGTGTCGGTGTCAGTCAATCAATGTCTGTCAGTATCGATAAATCAATGATTGTCAATCAGTAGCAATCAATGTCAAGTGAGTGCCTAACTAAGACTTCTACAACTAGTCGTACTGAGTTCTAGAGTTTCCCACTGAATTGTTTGGAACGTTTGTGATTGTGACTGTTTGTTTTGTTTGGTTTTACCACCACTTCAGTGCCACTATTTGGTTGTGCACTCTTTTGTTACACCACGCCTAAGAGACGCACTACAATCGATGCGCTGCGGCGCTGCCCCCAGAAGTCCCCCGCCCCTTTCTGATGTTTCAACGCGCCTTGTTAGTGAAGTGGATTTACAGATAGCGTCTTTCTTGTCCAAATGTAGCTCATTCTCTTTCAAAAGGACCAAGCGGGAATATCACTGTATCACAACAGCGGCATTTTTCACCCGCGAGGGTAGGTGGGCCGGCCACCTGGCACGGATTTCGGGCCCCAAAGCTTCCGAACCGCCCTACACCGGGAGCAATGAGAGCGTTCATCCTTAACCCAATGACGTCGGTGGAAGGGAGTTGAACCCACGACCACGAGCACGACGCTTTACCCCTGAGTCACAGACTGTACAAGTACAAGCGATGTGCTGTACAAGCATCGTTTGTGCAGCTTCATCTCGCTGATCGAGGAGCTAGAGCGGAACCAGCAGCAGCTCGACATCGCCCACTTCACCGTGTCCGTCACCACCATGGACGAGGTCTTCGTCAAGTGAGTGAGTGAGTGCGTGCGTGTGCGTCTATGCTTTCAGGTTGTAGTAGAATGGTAGTCGCCGCATTGAAACATTTCCTGGGGCAGTTCTTGGTTTCGGTCCAGTTTGTTTTTGCGCAAGCTGGTATTCATGCACTTACGCATACATATCCCATTTCCCCCCAATAGACCGGCCATTTCCAAAAGGCCAACATCCTAAAGGCTAATCGATGAGTTTGGTGCGCCCCCAACACCAGCTGGTACCTGCGGTACCTACGTTCGTACGTCGCGTTACGCACTTGGAGAGAAACCGCTGATGTGCTGACCACCTTTTACTGGCAGAATGGGCGAGCTAGCGCACGGCCAGAGGGCCAATGGGGACCTGGACGTGGCTGCAGCCAGTGGTAGCGTGGCGACTGTAAACGTCGACGGTTCGTCCTCGCATCACTTGGAGCGGCAAGAAGACCTGATTCCCAATCAGCTGCCCCGTTCGGCGCCCAAGACTGCCAACGTCGGCCTGGCACTCTGCCTACAGCTGTTTGCGATGCTCCACAAACGGTGCCTGTACAGTCGACGCAACTGGAGCCTCTTTCTGCCCCAATTCGTGCTACCCCTGCTGATCTTCGGTGTCGCCTTGGTCTTCACCAATGTGGACTTCACGCCGGGACAAGAGCCCCCGCTGAGTATCGACGTGGACACGCTGGCCAAGGGCACGGTTGTACTGACCAGGACACACGGGGGCTCGGAGAAAGAGAAGAAGGTCATTGAGAGGTGGGTAGAGTCGACAGACTACTGTGTTCATTCACTCTAATTAGTGTCGTGTGAGAGAGAGAGAGAGAGAGAGAGAGAGAGAGAGAGAGAGAGAGAGAGAGAGAGAGAGAGAGAGAGAGAGAGAGAGAGAGAGAGAGAGAGAGAGAGAGAGAGAGAGAGAGAGAGAGAGAGAGAGAGAGAGAGAGAGAGAGAGAGAGAGAGAGAGAGAGAGAGAGAGAGAGAGAGAGAGAGAGAGAGAGAGAGAGAGAGAGAGAGAGAGAGAGAGAGAGAGTGCATGAAGTATGCGCGTGGCAAGCTTACAAAGTCCTCCCGGTGTTGTTGGATTAGGGGCAACGCTGGGAGGCCATCAGAGGCCCATATAGCATACCTCTCTCCATGATGCCTTCCAGTCTAGCGCCACATAATTAGCCAAAGCCAAATTAGCCAAGCCAAAGTAGATTTTCTGTGAAAATTATTGACCATACCATACCCAAAATTACCGTTACCAGTTGGTCAAAAAACCGGTGATTACTGTTACCAATTTTTGCCAGTGTTGAACCAGTTTTGAACCAGAAATTTACCAGTTACATCATGGATGGGTGTGCTATATGGGGCATTGACCCTTAGTCGGACAAAAACCGACACCAACAACAACAAACAAAATCAGGGTGTACGCGGCAGCGTACAACCCTAATATGTGAGCACTTCCTCAATGCGGTTTGTTGAATTTTCAGTCGCTTATAACTCTTGATTGCCTGAACGGATTGTGGCGAATAATAGCTCAAAAGAACCGCCTTCTAGACCGGAATCGAATGAGCCGTCCCGCGTTTTGGTACTCCGACGCGTTAAGACAAATTGTACAAAAATGTTCCAAAAAAGTGGTGTTTCTTTTTTTTCATGTTCTGCACACACTTTTAGGGTCGCCGCTCTGGAACGCTACTGTTGATTGGGACGAAACTTGGCGTGAGCATGTAGTATATGATGGCAATTTTGTGCCCCAAGGTAAATTTATCTAGGTGCTTCGGATCTATAGTTATGGCCGATTTGGTCATTTTTCGAAACATAGTCGTTTTATTTTGGCCAAAACCCGACAAGAGTAAAAGTCGAAAAAAAGCCGAGTAAACCCCCAAATGTTTTTTGATTTTCGTGAACAGCTTTACAAAGAATGTCTGGGGCGCTTGCATGATATTTGAAATTCTCACCACATAATGAGATATTGGCAACCAAAATTTCGGCAAATCCGACCAAAAAAAAGTTTGTCACCTATATGATGCGTTGCTGTCGTCGTGTTGTTGCACCCCCACTGCTCTCGTCGGTGGCAGCGGGGCGGTTCGGGTGCGTGATCGGGGATACGGTCGATGCCTTCTCGGCAGGGGTTCTTCAAAGGCGACACAAGACAGGGGAAACTCCAAAGACAAAAGGGGACAGGGCGACGGCAAAATAACAAAACAAAAACTACGCGACCGAACTCACGGACTGACAAGCGAGGCGAAAGGGCGCACTTAAATACCACGTCGGATTCTCAGCGCAAAAGAAACTAAACTTTACGGTATTATGCAAATATCGGAACTTAACTTACGGTAATTTACATAAATAATATCGCTCTTGTATTCAATCGCCCCATGCGCCTCCTCTACAGCTGCCCTTCGAAGAAGGCGTCCTCGCGGCAGCTGAACTCCTTGGGCCCCATGCGTCTTCGGCGGCGGCCTCGGTCGGGCGGTCGTCGCGGGCAGGCGGCGAAGCGGCTGGCCACGGCGGAGCTGGTTGAGTCGCTGTCGGTATCGGCCGGTGACGGCGGGCGTCGGCTGGTCGAAGGGGTCCACTCCAGTCGGCGGCGCGAGCGGGCGGAGTTGGAGGCGGTTGGGCGAGACGGCGCGGCGAACCGGTGCAGTGTCAGTGGACGCAGCTGCATCAACGGCGGCAGCGGCGCGTGGCGGTGGCGAGCCGGCGGAGGCGGCGCTGGCTGTACTTGGCGGAGCGGGCGTGGCTCGTCGAGGCGTCGTGGCGGACTGGCCTGGCGTCGGCGCAGGAACTCGACGGCAAAGCGGTAGGGGAACTTGTCGTAGTTCTCGGCCGTCATCGTCGAGTAGTCGAAGTCGGCGACGGCATGCGTGGGATCGACACCTTGCCACGGCGCGGTCGCCTGCTCCAGCGAAGCCTTCTGCTGCAGCACAGCACTGGGCAGAGGGCGTGGCAGGGCCGGCGCGGTCTGCGGCTGGTGGAGCGAGACTGGCGGCGGAGTCGGGGCGTCGTCGTCTGGCGTGCAGCTTTCGCCGTCGCTGCTGCTTGTGGAAGAGGCTCGCTCGTCGTTCGGGTCCCAAGACCATCTGGCGCTGGCGGGCGCGCGCTTCGGTGCAGATGGCCATTGGACAGCGGAGGCGTGTGCGCGGGACGCCTCAAACTTCTTCGCCAGCATCTGGCCTCTCGGGTTCGAGTTGAACAGCTGACAGGACTTGTCGTACTGCCTGTGCCCAGCACCGTCACAGGCGAAGCAGCGGTTTTTCAACGGGTCGAACGGAGGCGGTCTTCGGCTCGCGTAGGGTGTGGTGACGCGAGCGAATGGAGCAGCGCAAGCAGGCTGCGCAGACGACGACTTCTGGACTGGCAGCGGCGAAGGCCGGTAGTCGTCCGAGTCAGGCGGGAACGTGACGTAGGGTCGCGATTCGCGCTGCTGTCAGTGGCGGTCGCCTCCTCCAGCGCGGTCGCGGCTGGAGGGAAAGCGGCTGGCGGCTGGGACGTCAAAGCGCGGAGCAGCGAGCTCTCTCGAGTGTTCTTGGATTCGCCAGTGCTGCTCGATTTCGTAGGCGGACGAGACATACGCGTCGAGCGTGATGTCGGCGGCGGTCTGGACGATGTGCGCGCGCATCGCACTGGGCAGGGTGTTCAAGAACTCGTAGCCCATCATGATCTGGACGGAGCGCGTGGTGCACTGGCCAGGCGTCGTGTACACGTGGACTTTCCGAATTCGAGCAGCGACCTCGGCGAGCGTCATCGTCTTCTGGTCGTACCGCAAGCACTGCAGCTCGTGCTGTTTGTCGTCGACAGAGACCTTGTCGATGAGCCACATGGCGTGCGCGAAGAGCAGCGCTTTGAGCGTAGCCGAAACGAACTGTTGCTGCAACTCGCGGAAGTGCAACTGCGTCTCGACGTCGAGAAAGCGGTAGAGCTGTGGCACCCACTGTCGCGGCGGCATGTTCTGGTCGAGCAGCCAGAACTTGAAGGTATGCGCGAATGCGGCAAAACCTTCAGGCGTCAACTTAGTCGGCTCGGCGACAATCGAGTACATGGGCGGCGTCGGTGGCTTCTTCGCGCAACTATAGCCTTCTTCAGGGTGGAAGCCCATGCTCTCGCGGTAGCTGTTCAAGTACTGGGTCGTTTCAGACATGAACAGGGCTTCATAGACGTCGTGGTTGCGCTGCGCGCGTGTCGCTGTGTCGTTTCCACTGTTCGGGCGCCAAACGACATTCAAGAAGTTCTGGCGGTCGTCTGTCTTGCGGATGGGCGCGAGGGCGTGATCTGTTGCAACGAGTCGACGACCTGGTCGTACGTGTGGCCGTACTTGTTGCAAGCGGCGCCGTTCGGCAGCGTGTAACTGTAGTCGGCGGCCTGGGCGGCGGCCGCGGTCGTGAGGCGCGTCGTCAGCGCGGACAACGGGTCGGGCGCTGTTAGGTGGCTGCTGGCGATGGCAGCTGGCGGAGCCGAGACTGGCGAGCTCGGCGCGAGCGGTGGCGCCGTCAGCGGCGCAAAACGAGGCGGCTGCAGACCTCCGAGACGAGGCGACTGCGCCAGCGGCGGCGCACAGCGCGTGGGCTGCGGTGGGCAAGGCGGCTGCTGCTGACCCATGACGAGCGTCGTCAGCATGTTCTTGACTGTAGCGAGTTCAGAGGCCAAGTCGCCTACAGTCTGCTTCGAAGCCGTGTCTGCGGACGGCGGAACGGCGTGCGCGGCAGCCGTCGCCACGAATGGCGGCGCGACGGTGCGAGTGCGGGCAGACACAGGCGCGCTCTTCGACTGCGCGCGCTGCTGAGCTGCGGATGGGCTTGCCGTCTCTGCGTGCGGAATGACGTCATTGTCGTCATTCGCCAAGTCGTAGTCTGCGTCGTCGTCGTCATCGTCGTCTTCTTCATCGCCACGTGACGCGTTCACAAACGAAAGCTGCGAGAAGCTTTTGATTTGCTGTCGCTCGAAGTCGACAAGAGCGGCGTGCTCGTCTTCGGTCACAGAAAACAACTCAATGGTCGTGCGCCGCGGCGCTTTGGGAAACTTCGGTTCGGTTCGCGCCTGCTCTGCACTTCTCTCTGCGTCAGAGAAGGGGCACTCAAAGTGCGTCGAGTCGCCGTCTCTGTCAAAGCGGATTCGTCGGAGGCAGTACGACTTGTTGTAGTCGACAACAGTCGAGTACAAGTGGCGAAGGGATGGCAAGGGGAACCGCTTCGACTTGTCGGCGACTCTGCAGTCGAAGATGACGCGGGCGGCGCTGGCCTTGAAGACGTCGAGGTCAGAGGGGAAGACAAGCGACAGGGAACGGTCGGCATGAAGCTGAAGCAGCCCTCGCACGACGAAGCTATCCGAAACAGCGTTGGACAGCCTCAAGGCGGCTTCGAGCTTCACGTTCTCGCAAGAACGCAGAACGGCGGGATCGGCAACGTGAAACTTCTTCACGAGTTCAAACGCCTGTCGAACATAGCTGCCAATCGTGAACGCGCAGCCGTCGACACGGATCGGCACGTCTTCGATTTCGGTGGTCAAGCCGAACTGCTGAGGCGACTCGTTGGACGAACGCGGGGCGGCCAGGTTCAAAGTCGACATGGTTCAAGGCGTCGCGTCGACGCTGACGTTTCGATTCGATACCGACCGCAATCGGTTTCAAGCCCAGCGGGCAGCAATATCCGACCTCAATCGGTGCGACCGTGCGGGCCGACTTTTCGGGATCTTGGAGTGGGAAGGCGAAACCGGGCAGCGGCGCGCTGCAGTGTCGTCGACTCAAGCGGCGAGGCGGTCTGCTGCGAGCAGACAGCGAGGTTCAGCGGCCTGACACTCTTGATGCGTTGCTGTCGTCGTGTTGTCGCGCCCCTGCTGCTCTCGTCGGTGGCAGCGGGGCGGTTCGGGTGCGTGATCGGGGGTACGGTCGCTGCCTTCTCGGCAGAGCTTCTTCGAAGGCGACACAAGACAGGGGAAACTCCAAAGACAAAAGGGGACAGGGCGACGGCAAAATACCAAAACAAAACTACGCGACCGAACTCACGGACTGACAAGCGAGGCGAAAGGGCGCACTTAAATACCACGTCGGATTCTCGGCACAAAAGAAACTAAACTTTACGGTATTATGCAAATATCGGAACTTAACTTACGGTAATTTACATAAATAATATCGCTCTTGTATTCAATCGCCCCATATAGGCGCTTCAACCATTCGTGACACCGCTGTGCTGTAATGACAAAAGTTAATCGTCCAGACTTGGAATTAAGGAAAAATTTGCAGGGGGCTGCAAAAAAAGGAGAATATGTGACACTCTATTGTTGAAGTCCAGTTTGAAAAGAAGTGGTATTAAGGCATATACCCACACTGATTTCTAGCCACTTCCGCATTGCAGCTGATCAACTCCACTTTGAACAAACCATGTATAAAATCCGAACCAAGGACAGCAACAAGTCACATATTCGGCGATTTTTGTGTTCGCTTGCAATGGAAGGAAATGTGCAGCGAAAATTGCGGCAACTGGAACTGACTGACATTTACATAGATTGAGTGCGAGAAATTAGCACACGCCCTGTGGAACCCCATGCACACGCACATACGCATGCACGCACGCACTTGCGTACACATGCACGCACACACACACACGTAAAAAAAGCACAGACACACGCACGCACGCACGCACGCACGCATGCACACAGCACTCATGCAAGCATTAGGGCACTACACAAATGTTATACGAACAGTTCATCATTGGGTGGAATGCCGGAAGGGAATGGAGCAGGATTGTAGTACGTATATGTGCCTCTTGCCTACACATCGACACAACTAACTGATTACCAACTGTACATCATCAACAACCAACATTGCAAAAGTTTTAGCAGGGGACCAATTGATTCGGCAGGAACTTTAGCTGTTTCAGGTCCATGGACATGGGCAATGCCAACGTCTGAGAGAAATGAGATATGAGTTGATGGACGTTTGCGTCGTTTTGATGTCTGAGTGAGATGGCTCGCACAAAAATCGCCGAATATGTGACTTGTTGCTGTCCTTGGTTCGGATTTTATACATGGTTTGTTCAAAGTGGAGTTGATCAGCTGCAATGCGGAAGTGGCTAGAAATCAGTGTGGGTATATGCCTTAATACCACTTCTTTTCAAACTGGACTTCAACAATAGAGTGTCACATATTCTCCTTTTTTTGCAGCCCCCTGCAAATTTTTCCTTAATACAGTGTTTTTTTCGAAAGATGAAGGCGTTTCTGTAATTCAACGCATGCAAGCATGCGCGCACGGTGCACACACAAACGCACGCTCGCATGCTCGCACGCACGCACGCACGCTTGCGCGCACGCACGTACGCACGCACGCATGCACGCATGCACGCACACACGCACGCACGCGCGCACGCACGCACGCACGCACACAGACGTTCACTGACATAGGTTCACACACAATGTACCTGTGACTGAATCGAACAAGGCAAAATTGAAGTAAAGCAAAGTACCAACAGCCTAGCAGACATACATGCATGCATGCACATGCAGTTGTGCAATATTGCTGCGTCAGAGCATAGTGATGTAAAGTATGGAATGATCGCCATGACTAGGCGGTCAACTTTTGTGTTTTTGCCAAAGTGATCGGACCTACCCACATCAAGTTTCTTGCGAAGCAGCCCATTTGTTGGTGTGCGTGCGTGCGTGCACATCTGTAGTGCCATATTGGTTCGTCGGAGCATAGCGATGTAAAGAATCAAAATGATCTGCACGTGCAGGCGGTCAACTTTTGTGTTTTGGCCAAAGTGATCCGACCTACCCATATCGATATTTATCGATTATCCCGGATGTGAAAATATTTTGGTGCGTCGGATCGTGTTGACTTCAAGGAATGAAATGTTCTACATCGAAGGGCGATCAACTTTATTATTGATGTTTAGGCCATTCGACCTAACCACATCGACATATAGCCAATTTCCGTTATCGATATAATGGGGGGAGGTATTTTGGTGCGTCCAATTTGGTCCAATTGTTGAAAGTAACACAAGTCATGTCATGGCGACCAACTTTCTCCTTTATAGCGAAGCGCTGCGATGTACCGTTAAAGCGCCTATAGGGCACAAAATTTGTGGCCCATTTCCAAGAAAATCAATCGATAATCGGATAAAATCGGCAATATCTCGAGATCGGAACGCAGTGCACACAAATCCTTTGGCATGCAACATTGCCACCACTAGCCGGCTACACATACCAAGTTTCATCGAGATAGGCCCTGGCGTTCGTGAGCGGCGCTCCAAAAACCTGGCGGAGAACATGAAAAAAAAAAGCCGCAAAATTGGAACATTTTTGGAACTATTGACCCCTTACAGTAAAGCAAGGAAACGCGTTATGGCGCATTCGATGCCCCAGAAGAAGGCGGTTCATTTGCGCCATAACGCGCCAAAATCCGTTCAGGCAATCAAAAGTTATAGGCGATCGAAAATTCAAAAAGCCGCATTGAGAAGTCGTCACATATTAGGGTTGTTGGAATAGGTTACTTTCGACAAATGGGAGCGCTCCGATGCCTGTGTCTCTGTCAGCCCTCTTCGAAAGGCCATTTTTTAGGTGTTTTGTTCCAAAAGTTTGTTAGCTATAGACGCTTCAACCGTTCGTTGCAGAGCTGTGCTGTAATGATGAAAGTTACTCGTCTGGACCTGGAATAGGTCACTTTCGAGAATGGGGGCGCTCCGATTTCCATGTTTCGCAGCTCGACCCTCTTGGCGCACCCCCATTATGGGCAAAATTCGGAACTATGATCGTGCATTATTTTTAATTTCCTGGACGAATTCTGGCGCATGATAGCTCAAAAGAAGCGCATTCAAAGGGGGAATCGATTAAGTCATAACACGCTTCCATACGCTTGTGCATTACCGAGAAGTTTTTGGAGATGTTATGAAAAGTGGGTCCTGCCAAGCTTTTTGGTTCGTTGCCCACTCGCGCCTGCATCAATTGAAATGAAACCTTGCAGGCATCTATGCTCCACATCAAAAAGTGAAATCCCCAGAGGGACTCTTGCTACATGCTGTAGATCGTGAGCTATGGTTTACTGGGCACATTCTTCTTTTTACCATGTTCCCTAAATCAAGAGGTCGCTGGTTCGAATCCCAGTAACGCCTGCCTGTGCCTTTGCACGTGTCCCCTTTGGAAACCCATCAGCGATGCTTTACTGCAGTGTCTCCAGTCCATTCCACCCACATTTTTTGTCTCTTTTCTAGGTTCTTTTACCAGAATTTTGGTAATTTTTTTGAACTGGGAAAAATATTTATGGACGAATGCTCGCTACAGCCCCTGATACATGAAAATGACACATCTGCACACCCGCACGCACGCACGCACGCACACACGCGCGCACGCATGCACAATGTGTACAGTGGTACACGCTTTTCATAAGCTTTATGGTGCAACACTGAGCATGCGTCCGTTCTGGTCTGCTGCTGTGGGTTTGTATGTTTGTGCGTGCATGAGTTTTTGATTAATCTTTCTTTTACGAAAAAACACTGTATTAAGGAAAATTTTGCAGGTGGCTGCAAAAAATGGAGAATATGTGACGCTCCTTTAGGCCCAGTTTGAAAAAACGCGGTATTAAAAGTAGCCACTTCATCAGATGATCAACTTCAGTTTGGACAAACCGTGTATAATCGAACCAAGCGCAGCAACACGTCACATATTCGGCGTTTGTTGTGCGATCCATCGCACACAGCCACAACACTACCACTATCAATCCACCCTCACAAACTCTTTCATCTCTCTGACGATGCGCATCATTCATTAGGCATCGTATGGATGGACTGGGCACACAGCCAAAGATTCTGCATAAATAATTTCGCTACCCTGCCCATCTTAAATTTTTAATATGTGGCTTGCCCTTACAGTAAGTGATATGCACCATCAATTCACGATCTTGAGTACCAAGTACATTGTATACCCTACATTCAATCTTCGATTCGCGTTCATCTTTGTTCCGCTTCTGTTAGCCTGTGCCTATGGACGGACGGAACTGCCATCTGTAGACGTCCAGTCAAGGACAAGGCCCGCTCTCGTCTCTGAGTCCAAGGAATGGAAGGCCTCGGTCCTCACTCCTCATGCAGCCTGGACTGTCTTTCCAGTGATCCAAGCGAGCACAACAAACGCCGAATATGTGACGTGTTGCTGCGCTTGGTTCGGTTATACACGGTTTGTCCAAACTGAAGTTGATCATCTGATGAAGTGGCTACTTTTAATACCGCGTTTTTTCAAACTGGGCCTAAAGGAGCGTCACATATTCTCCTTTTTTTGCAGCCACCTGCAAATTTTTCCTTAATAGCCTTCCTTCCAGGTACAAGTCCCAGTTCGCCAACAGTTCCGTCACCTTTACGGAGATACCTGCCAACCAGTCTGTTGACCAGTTTGTTCTGTCCGAGTCCGCCACCAAGGGTGACTCGTTCGTCAGCTCCAGCTATGCAGTCGGCCTGTCAGTCCGGCTGGACGAAAGCTCGGGCCGGATGCTGCTAGAGGTTCTCTATGGCTCGAGCTACGTCCACTCGGCGCCGCTGGCACTGCTATTGGCCCAGAACGCCCTGTTGGCAGAGGGCAAACCTTACCTCCGGCTAGAGAACAAGCCGATACAATTGGACTTAGGCAAGCGCGTCAACGAGAAGGGAGAGGTGGTCAGGAGCAGCCACGTCGTGGAGTTGCTCGTCCTCTGCTTCATCTTCGGCCTTCGTCGTCTGCAGCAACGTGAACGCCCTTGTCAACGAGAGAGCGGTCGGCGCCAAGCGCCTGCAGGTAAAGTGCGTGCGAGCGAGCGCGTAGCTCGGTGTGTGTGACGCTCCCCATGCGCGTAACAGCGGATGAGGGGCCGACGGACGCACATGCGTTTGCAGTTCCTGGCCGGTCTACGCCCTCTGACCTTCTGGCTGGGCAACTGGGTCCACGACATGGAGCTGTATTTGATTCTGGTGGCCGTCGTGAGCGTGACCCTCTGGCTGCTGGACTACCCCCACTGGTTCGCCGACTGGGGCTTCTTCAAGTTCTTGGGGCTGCTCTACGTCTACGCGTGGGCGGCGCTGCCCTTCAGCTACCTCTGGCACTTTATGTTCGTCTCGCCCACCAAGTGCAGCATCCTCCTGCTGCTCATGCTCACCGCCGGCGGTGGGTTCTTCGACTGACTGTCACGACTTGAGTGTTGCTGCGTGCGAGAGCTAGTCCATGCCCGCCTGTACGTGTGCGTGCGTGCGTGTGTGTGTGTGTGCGTGTGTGTGTGTGCGTGTGTGTGTGTGTGTGTGTGTGTGTGTGTGTGTGTGTGTGTGTGTGTGTGTGTGAGTATGTGTGTGCGTGTGCGTGTGTGTGCGTGCGTGTGCGTGCGTGTGTGTGTGTTTCACATCTGCCCTGAGTGCTCCATCATTGATCGTCTTCCTCGAGTCGAGCCGTTCAGCGCTGCTGCCAATGCTGTTGGAGTGGCTGGTGACGCTGCTGGTGTTCGTCGCGTTTGGTGCCCCGGCCGCCTCCGGCTGGTTCTTCCGCCCGCTGCGCGGGCTCATTCCCCTGATCGTGCCCAATTACGCGTTCGTCTTTCCGTTCGCCCACATGTACTCGGAGCGGCGCGGTCGCGGCGCGTACGACGAGCGGCTGCGCGGAACGCAATTCGTCCGTCGAGCTCGTCAGCGGCGGCGGGGGCCTCGACAGGGGCGTGGTGGTCGTCTGCGGCCTGATGGTGGAGGGGGTGGTGCTGTGGCTGGCGGTCTTCGCCATCGAGCTCGACTGGTGTCGACGGCTCTGCCACGGGCTGGGCTGCGCCAGCAGACAGACGCCGAGCTGGTTCGCGAGACTCAAGGGAGAGGGCGGCGCGCAGGGAACAGGTGCGCGGAGAGGATATAGGCGCCAGAGTACTGCGCTGTGGACGCCAACAGACGCTGGCGGAGCAACCATTCTAATGCGCGCGTGTTTCAGGACGCTGTGGACGCTGACGTGCGTCTGGAGCAAGAGCAGCC
>JASAMY010003091.1:0-26002 GCA_030248085.1 Paralinhomoeus sp. GSCO2_6 | reverse complement strand
CGACTGCCAATGTACTTTTCCACAGGGTCGTGTCGGTCGTGTCGGTGGCACGATTTTGCGGTATCTACGATGTGGATACTGCAGTCTACGACGTGGTTTCCACTGTCTACGAAGCGGTCAGCTGCGCCAGGCGACTGCCGATGTACTTTTCCGCAGGGTCGTGTCGGTCGTGTCGGTGGCACGATTTTGCGGTATCTACGATGTGGATACTACAGTCTACGACGTGGTTTCCACTGTCTATGAAGCGGTCAGCTGCGCCAGGCGACTGCCGATGTACTTTTCCGCAGGGTCGTGTCGGTCGTGTCGGTGGCACCATTTTGCGGTATCTACGATGTGGATACTACAGTCTACGACGTGGTTTCCACTGTCTACGAAGTGGTCAGCTGCGCCAGGCGACTGCCGATGTACTTTTCCACAGGGTCGTGTCGGTCGTGTCGGTGGCACGATTTTGCGGTATCTACGATGTGGATACTACAGTCTACGACGTGGTTTCCACTGTCTACGAAGCGGTCAGCTGCGCCAGGCAACTGCCGATGTACTTTTCCGCAGGGTCGTGTTGGTGGCACGATTTTGCAGTATCTACGATGTGGACACTACAGTCTACGACGTGGACTACACTGTCTACGATTGGGCACGTAGTTTTTGACAGGGGGGGTTAGTCCTGTTGGGCGTGCTGCGCTCGCGGGGAACGCAGGGGCGGTGAACTAGGTATGTATGTATTTCTATGGTCATTCAAGGCTTTTGTGGAGCACACTCGCATTGAAACAACAACTACACGGAGTATTTACACTGATGCATGACACCTCGCTTAGTGTGAACCAGTCTTGGTTTGGCAGCCCCCAGAACACCTACAATAGTGCAAATTATGGTTATTTAGCTCATTTTGAAAAATTGCGTGCATTGGTTGTCTCTACTCGGCGATGACGTCAGCGAAAGTCGGTCAATAGTGTGACGCGCCGTCGTCGTGGGCGCTCTATTCACTCTGGGCGTGGCCACGCCTCCGTCTCCGCAGCGCCACTTGCTGATTGGTGCGCGTGCGTGCGTGCGTTCGCATCGCCCAGACAAAATGGTTGGGTGCAGTGCTGCTAGAACTGAATTGAACTTCAAATTACATGCAGGTAAAAAAAAAATTAAATTAATTACATAATTTAAATAAATTAAATAAGTATCAGCACTTTTTTAAAAATTAAAAATTAAATAAAAATGCTCGAGCCACGTTCGCGAAAATCCCATGTACACAAACAACAGGCATACTCATGCGTTTTGTTGTTGCAGAAAAGCGACAAAGACAAAACACCCAAATGTAGGCAGAAGATTAGGCTGCGCAAAAGACGCACCGAAAAGACCACTCAGAGGCAATAGGGAATGGGGTGGGGGAAGAGCGGGAGGGTGGCGATGCCTGGAGCTTAGTGTGCAGAAAGGTGCGCGATCAAAACACCCAAATGTAGGCAGAAGATTAGACTGCGCAAAAGACGCACCGAAAAGACCACTCAGAGGCAATAGGGAATGGGGTGGGGGAAGAGCGGGAGGGTGGCTGTGTTGTGGTTTTTGTTGTTGTTGTTGGATTAGTGGCAATTGGAGGACGGCATCAACGGCCGATGTAGCATACCCTTGTTAATGACCCCTTCCCGTCTAGAGCCGTAAAATTACTAAAAACTGTGAAAAACCCCATGCATAATCTAGTGTAGTGGCAACTAACAATAACCATGTTTGGACCGACGCAGCCTCGCCTGGCGCACCGTCGCCCATGGGCCAGGCTGAGCCGGAATCCTGGGCCAATCCTGCGGGCCCAGCCGCGCTGGGCATGTGTTTTGAGGGTGTGGGCCGAGCCAGCCTGGGCCAAACTGTCTAGTGGTTCAAGTCATGCTGAGATCTTTGGGCCCATGTTTATCCCTACTGGCACCATTAGACATTCGATGGATAGAAAAAGACTCATTTTTAGTGGTCAGTCAAGAATCGAATGCAGGATCTTGCGCGTAAGAGCCGCTTTATCTGCCCCTATGGCATCGGCCGATCTTCACACATTGTCTGCCCACCTCACCATTAGGTATGGGTGAGCTGCCTCAGGAACAGGTCTATTCCGCATTTGATTGTTGCAATTGTTGTGGTTGTAATTTGCTATGTTGCTATAAAGAGTGGTAAGTGTGAATGCATTGTTTGTGAGTAAGTAACGTTTTGAAAAGAAATGGGGGTTGTACAGAATCGAGAATACTAGGGTACCTAGTAATTGAGGTTGTTAAGCCATTGCACTGGGTAGTGTGCTGCTGCACTCTAAGTTGTACACACAGTCAGTGGGCAACAGTGCGAGTGGGCAAAACAGCAGTGACATCTCTAACATTTCGGTGCAAGGTATGAACACTGTAGTGTTAACTACAGTACAAGTGTTGGAACTGGGCTATTTCTAATAGGGTTATGTAGACAGAGCTGTATACAGGATGTAGAAACAAGAGGCGTTGGAGACATAGGTAAACCTACAACTCTGTAAACACCATTTGTTTGCTCACCACAAGTGCATGCACAATCGTAGACAGTGGAAACCACGTCGTAGACTGTACTATCCAGATCGTAGATACCGCAAAATCGTGCCACCGACACGACCGACACGACCCTGCGGAAAAGTACATCCGCAGTCGCCTGGCGCAGCTCACCGCTTCGTGGACAGTGGAAACCACGTCGTAGACTGTACTATCCAGATCGTAGATACCGCAAAATCGTGCCACCGACACGACCGACACGACCCTGTGGAAAAGTACATCCGCAGTCACCTGGCGCAGCTCACCGCTTTGTGGACAGTGGAAACCACGTCGTAGACTGTACTATCCAGATTGTAGATACCGCAAAATCGTGCCACCGACACGACCGACACGACCATGTGGAAAAGTACATCCGCAGTCACCTGGCGCAGCTCACCGCTTCGTGGACAGTGGAAACCACGTCGTAGACTGTACTATCCAGATCGTAGATACCGCAAAATCGTGCCACCGACACGACCGACACGACCCTGCGGAAAAGTACATCCGCAGTCGCCTGGCGCAGCTCACCGCTTCGTAGACAGTGGAAACCACGTCGTAGACTGTAGTATCCACATCGTAGATACCGCAAAATCGTGCCACCGACACGACCGACACGACCCTGCGGAAAAGTACATCTAGCGCAGCTCACCGCTTCGTGGACAGTGGAAACCACGTCATAGACTGTACTATCCAGATCGTAGATACCGCAAAATCGTGCCACCGACACGACCGACACGACCCTGCGGAAAAGTACATCCGCAGTCGCCTGGCGCAGCTCACCGCTTCGTGGACAGTGGAAACCACGTCGTAGACTGTACTATCCAGATCGTAGATACCGCAAAATCGTGCCACCGACACGACTGACACGACCCTGCGGAAAAGTACATCCGCAGTCACCTGGCGCAGCTCACTGCTTCGTGGACAGTGGAAACCACGTCGTAGACTGTACTATCCAGATCGTAGATACGGCAAAATCGTGCCACCAACACGACCGACACGACCCTGCAGAAAAGTACATCCGCAGTCGCCTGGCGCAGCTCACCGCTTTGTGGACAGTGGAAACCACGTCGTAGACTGTACTATCCAGATCGTAGATACCGCAAAATCGTGCCACCGACACGACCGACACGACCCTGCGGAAAAGTACATCCGCAGTCGCCTGGCGCAGCTCACCGCTTCGTGGACAGTGGAAACCACGTCGTAGACTGTACTATCCAGATCGTAGATACCGCAAAATCGTGCCACCGACACGACCGACACGACCCTGCGGAAAAGTAGATCGGCAGTCGCCTGGCGCAGCTCACTGCTTCGTGGACAGTGAAAACCACGTCGTAGACTGTACTATCCAGATCGTAGATACGGCAAAATCGTGCCACCGACACGACCGACACGACCCTGCAGAAAAGTACATCCGCAGTCGCCTGGCGCAGCTCACCGCTTCGTGGACAGTGGAAACCACGTCGTAGACTGTACTATCCAGATCGTAGATACCGCAAAATCGTGCCACCGACACGACCGACACGACCCTGCGGAAAAGTAGATCGGCAGTCGCCTGGCGCAGCTCACTGCTTCGTGGACAGTGAAAACCACGTCGTAGACTGTACTATCCAGATCGTAGATACGGCAAAATCGTGCCACCGACACGACCGACACGACCCTGCAGAAAAGTACATCCGCAGTCGCCTGGCGCAGCTCACCGCTTTGTGGACAGTGGAAACCACGTCGTAGACTGTACTATCCAGATTGTAGATACCGCAAAATCGTGCCACCGACACGACCGACACGACCCTGCAGAAAAGTACATCCGCAGTCGCCTGGCGCAGCTCACCGCTTCGTGGACAGTGGAAACCACGTTGTAGACTGTACTATCCAGATTGTAGATACCGCAAAATCGTGCCACTGACACGACCGACACGACCCTGCGGAAAAGTACATCCGCAGTCGCCTGGCGCAGCTCACCGCTTCGTGGACAGTTGAAACCACGTCGTAGACTGTACTATCCAGATCGTAGATACCGCAAAATCGTGCCACCAACACGACCGACATGACCCTGCGGAAAAGTACATCCGCAGTCGCCTGGCGCAGCTCACCGCTTCGTGGACAGTGGAAACCACATCGTAGACTGTACTATCCAGATTGTAGATACCGCAAAATCGTGCCACCGACACGACCGACACAACCCTGTGGAAAAGTAGATCGGCAGTCGCCTGGCGCAGCTCACCGCTTCGTGGACAGTGGAAACCACGTCATAGACTGTACTATCCAGATCGTAGATACCGCAAAATCGTGCCACCGACACGACCGACACGACCCTGTGGAAAAGTACATACGCAGTCGCCTGGCGCAGCTCACCGCTTCGTGGACAGTGGAAACCACGTCGTAGACTGTTCTATCCAGATCGTAGATACCGCAAAATCGTGCCACCGACACGACCGACACGACCCTGCGGAAAAGTACATCCGCAGTCACCTAGCGCAGCTCACCGCTTCGTAGACAGTGGAAACCACGTCGTAGACTGTAGTATCCACATCGTAGATACCGCAAAATCATGCCACCGACACGACCGACACGACCCTGCGGAAAAGTACATCTAGCGCAGCTCACCGCTTCGTGGACAGTGGAAACCACGTCACAGACTGTACTATCCAGATCGTAGATACCACAAAATCGTGCCACCGACACGACCGACACGACCCTGTGGAAAAGTACATCCGCAGTCGCCTGGCGCAGCTCACCGCTTCGTGGACAGTGGAAACCACGTCGTAGACTGTACTATCCAGATCGTAGATACCGCAAAATCGTGCCACCGACACGACTGACACGACCCTGCAGAAAAGTACATCCGCAGTCGCCTGGCGCAGCTCACTGCTTCGTGGACAGTGGAAACCACGTCGTAGACTGTACTATCCAGATTGTAGATACCGCAAAATCGTGCCACTGACACGACCGACACGACCCTGCGGAAAAGTACATCCGCAGTCGCCTGGCGCAGCTCACCGCTTCGTGGACAGTGGAAACCACGTTGTAGACTGTACTATCCAGATCGTAGATACCGCAAAATCGTGCCACCGACACGACCGACACGACCCTGCGGAAAAGTACATCCGCAGTCACCTGGCGCAGCTCACCGCTTCGTGGACAGTGGAAACCACGTTGTAGACTGTACTATCCAGATCGTAGATACAGCAAAATCGTGCCACCGACACGACCGACATGACCCTGCGGAAAAGTACATCCGCAGTCGCCTGGCGCAGCTCACCGCTTCATGGACAGTTGAAACCACGTCGTAGACTGTACTATCCAGATCGTAGATACCGCAAAATCGTGCCACCGACACGACCGACATGACCCTGCGGAAAAGTACATCCGCAGTCGCCTGGCGCAGCTCACCGCTTCATGGACAGTGGAATCCACGTCGTAGACTGTACTATCCAGATTGTAGATACCGCGAAATCGTGCCACCGACACGACCGACACAACCCTGTGGAAAAGTAGATCGGCAGTCGCCTGGCGCAGCTCACCGCTTCGTGGACAGTGGAAACCACGTCATAGACTGTTCTATCCAGATCGTAGATACCGCAAAATCGTGCCACCGACACGACCGACATGACCCTGCGGAAAAGTACATCCGCAGTCGCCTGGCGCAGCTCACCGCTTCGTAGACAGTGGAAACCACGTCGTAGACTGTAGTATCCACATCGTAGATACCGCAAAATCATGCCACCGACACGACCGACACGACCCTGCGGAAAAGTACATCTAGCGCAGCTCACCGCTTCATGGACAGTGGAAACCACGTCACAGACTGTACTATCCAGATCGTAGATACCGCAAAATCGTGCCACCGACACGACCGACACGACCCTGTGGAAAAGTACATCCGCAGTCGCCTGGCGCAGCTCACCGCTTCGTGGACAGTGGAAACCACGTCATAGACTGTTCTATCCAGATCGTAGATACCGCAAAATCGTGCCACCGACACGACCGACACGACCCTGTGGAAAAGTACATCCGCAGTCGCCTGGCGCAGCTCACCGCTTCGTGGACAGTGGAAACCACGTCGTAGACTGTTCTATCCAGATCGTAGATACCGCAAAATCGTGCCACCGACACGACCGACACGACCCTGCGGAAAAGTACATCTAGCGCAGCTCACCGCTTCGTGGACAGTGGAAACCACGTCACAGACTGTACTATCCAGATCGTAGATACCGCAAAATCGTGCCACCGACACGACCGACACGACCCTGTGGAAAAGTACATCCGCAGTCGCCTGGCGCAGCTCACCGCTTCGTGGACAGTGGAAACCACGTCGTAGACTGTACTATCCAGATCGTAGATACCGCAAAATCGTGCCACCGACACGACCGACACGACCCTGCAGAAAAGTACATCCGCAGTCGCCTGGCGCAGCTCACTGCTTCGTGGACAGTGGAAACCACGTCGTAGACTGTACTATCCAGATTGTAGATACCGCAAAATCGTGCCACCGACACGACCGACACGACCCTGCAGAAAAGTACATCCGCAGTCGCCTGGCGCAGCTCACCGCTTCGTGGACAGTGGAAACCACGTCGTAGACTGTACTATCCAGATCGTAGATACCGCAAAATCGTGCCACCGACACGACCGACACAACCCTGTGGAAAAGTAGATCGGCAGTCGCCTGGCGCAGCTCACCGCTTCGTGGACAGTGGAAACCACGTCATAGACTGTACTATCCAGATCGTAGATACCGCAAAATCGTGCCACCGACACGACCGACACGACCCTGCGGAAAAGTACATCTGCAGTCGCCTGGCACAGCTCACCGCTTCGTGGACAGTGGAAACCACGTCGTAGACTGTACTATCCAGATCGTAGATACCGCAAAATCGTGCCACCAACACGACCGACACGACCGACACGACCCTGCGGAAAAGTAGATCGGCAGTCGCCTGGCGCAGCTCACCGCTTCGTGGACAGTGGAAACCACGTCGTAGACTGTACTATCCAGATCGTAGATACCGCAAAATCGTGCCACCGACACGACCGACACGACCCTGTGGAAAAGTACATCCGCAGTCTCCTGGCGCAGCTCACCGCTTCGTGGACAGTGGAAACCACGTCGTAGACTGTACTATCCACATTGTAGATACCACAAAATCGTGCCACTGACACGACCGACATGACCCTGCGGAAAAGTAGATCGGCAGTCGCCTGGCGCAGCTCACCGCTACGTCGACAGAGAAAACCACGTTAGACTGTACTATCCAGATCGTAGATACCGCAAAATCGTGCCACCGACACGACCGACACGACCCTGTGGAAAAGTACATCCGCAGTCGCCTGGCGCAGCTCACCGCTTCGTGGACAGTGGAAACCACGTCATAGACTGTACTATCCAGATCGTAGATACCGCAAAATCGTGCCACCGACACGACCGACACGACCCTGTGGAAAAGTACATCCGCAGTCGCCTGGCGCAGCTCACCGCTTCGTGGACAGTGGAAACCACGTCATAGACTGTACTATCCAGATCGTAGATACCGCAAAATCGTGCCACCAACACGACCGACACGACCCTGCAGAAAAGTACATCCGCAGTCGCCTGGCGCAGCTCACCGCTTCATGGACAGTGGAAACCACGTCGTAGACTGTACTATCCAGATTGTAGATACCGCAAAATCATGCCACCGACACGACCGACACGACCCTGCGGAAAAGTACATCCGCAGTCGCCTGGCGCAGCTCACCGCTTCGTGGACAGTGGAAACCACGTCGTAGACTGTACTATCCAGATCGTAGATACCGCAAAATCGTGCCACCGACACGACCGACACGACCCTGCACGCACGCACGCACGCACGCACGCACGCGCGCACGCACGCACGCACGCACGCACGCACGCACGCACGCACGCACGCACGCACGCACGCACGCACGCACGCACGCACGCACGCACGCACGCACGCACGCACGCACTCGCACGCACGCACGCACTCGCACGCACGCACGCACGCACGCACGCACGCACGCACGCACACACACACACACACACACACACACACACACACACACACACACACACACACACGTCTCCTGCCCTGTTGTCAACAACAAACACGTGGTGTGGGAGGAGCAGCCGTTTCGCCTCGCTCGCGCTCGCAATCGACCTCCTTCATCCATTCCCTTGCGTCTGCCGCCATGCAAACCGGTCGGCACCTTTCCGTAAACAGATTGTGGATGGCGTAGATCGCATGCCATAGATCGTGAGCTATGGTTTACTGGGCACATTCTTCTTTTTTACCATGTTCCCTAAATCAAGAGGTCGCTGGTTCGAATCCCAGTAACGCCTGTCTGTGCTTTTGCACGTGTCCCCTTGGGAAACCCATCAGCGTTGCTTTACTGCAGTGCCTCCAGTCCATTCCACATTTTTTGTCTCTTTTCTAGGTTCTTTTAATACCGCCTTTTTTTAAAACTGGGCCTAAAGGAGCGTCACATATTCTACTTTTTTTGCAGCCACCTGCGAAATTTTCCTTAAGCGAGGCTCGAATGACGCAACGACTACGACGCAACGACTACGACTTTGGCTGTCGTAGCCGCACTGCACAAACGCAACGAAAATCGCAACTGCGGGGGGGGGGGGGGCGATGACGTAGGGGCCTGCTTTGCGTTGCCGCCCGTCGTCCCCTATATACCACCGCCGGCTACCACCACGCCTGTTTGTTTTTTTTTTGAATTTTTTTGTTCATTTTAATCTCGCTCTTTCTTTCCTCCGTAATTCTGCGCTAACCTTTAGTTATCAATAGAAGTACGATATTACGACCATAGAAGGCTGGTGGTAGGGCGGTGTTGGAAGGGGGTGGGGAGGCGTGTGTGGATGCGACGCCTGCTGGGGAGTTTGGTGCTGATGTGGATGCGCCTGCCGCGGAGCCGCCCGCGGCCAGGTTTGGTGTGGTGGGCGGGGCGGTAGCTGTGGCGACGGCTGTCGCTGCATCGGAATCGGAGGCGGCGGCTGGTAGTACTGCTGCAGCAGCAGCTGCAACGGCTGCTGATGCTGCAGCAGCATTTGAAACGGTGGCGGCGGCGCCTGCGCGGCCGGAGCGGCCTGCCAGAACGGTGGCAGGGCCTGCGCGGCCGGAGCGGCCTGCCAGTGCGGCGGCGGCGGCCGCGGGGCCGGAGCGGGCTGCCAGCCCGGGAGGGGGCGGCGACGGCTGCAGCTGCCCGTTCCCGGCCGGATGCGGTGGCGAGCGACGGGGGGAAAACGGTGGCGACCGCGTCCCGGCCGAAGACGACGATGAGTCGGTGGAAGACCGGGAGCGGCCCAGCGAACACCAGGTGGCGGGCGTCCGCGGTCCAGTCGGCGAGCGGGACCTCATCTCCGTCGGTGTGTAGCGGGGCGAGTCGGCCGGTGAAGGGTGGAGCGCGGGCGAGTAGAGCACCGGCGACTGCGAACGCCACCGCTGGCGCGGCAGCTCGGCGTCCAGAGCGGCGCGAGAGGGCGAAAGGCTTTTCTAAAGTCGTATCGGGTAATATGTATGTATAATGTATACGGTAGTAGAGTACAACGAACGCGAGCTTTGCTGGAGAGGCGGGAGAGCCCGACGGCGGCCGGTCTTTTTGACGACATTGGTTTGCGGCGGCGGCGTCGGGGAGACTTGTGTAAGAACACGCGGGGAGCGTTAGTTTTAAAGACGGTAGGCAGCCCTCCCCCCCAAACTCAACCGCGGGGCGGTCCTTTCTTTCCGCCGACGCTACCCCCCCCCTCCACGTTGTTCACGTATATCAGCCCGGGACATCGTAAATTCTCGCGACGACGCGTGCCGCGGCCTTGGAGGTCAGGCCTCGCGTTGACATAACAAGGGATCGTGATTGATTGTTTCAAGAATTGCGCGCGGCGGTGGCGCGACGACCCGACGCCATCCACAATCTGTTTACGGAAAGGTGCCGACCGGTTTGCATGGCGGCGGACGCAAGGGAATGGATGAAGGAGGTCGATTGCGAGCGCGAGCGAGGCGAAACGGCTGAGGAACAACGCTGATTACTGTAACGGATCGCTCGATTAGTGGCTAGAGAGAGGGGAGGGAGAGCAAAAGTAGGGGGGGGAGATTAGCCGATCAATCGTCCAGCTGGAGCGATTCCAGCCGGTTGAGGTCGTCGCCCGAGCTGTCCGGGTCGACCTGGATTTCGACGTCGACCCCGGAGCCGTCGAGAGACGCGCCTTCCACTTGATCGGGTTCTACCGCGGCGAGCACGCCGCCGGTGTAGGCGGGCGGTGGGGGGGGGGACAGCTGAAAGAATGCACGACGCGTATAGACGGAGAGTAGGGAGACGAGTAAACGCGTCACTTACTAAGTCCACATCCGCCAGTAGCCCGCCCGCACCGCCCCCTGCTGCTGGACGACGGTCGTCGGCCCGGACGAGGCCGCCCCTCCGCGACGCCCGGCGGCTCTGGTCGGCCCCGGAGGAGCCGCCTCTTCGCGCCGCCGGGCGGCTCTGGTCGGCCCGGACGACGCCGCCTCTCCGCACCGCTCGGCGCGGAGAGGTCGACGCATTGGAACCCGACCTAAAAATACGCGCTTAGTTACATAGAAGTAACGCGTTGAGATTCGTAAAAGTTTCCATACGTGTAATCGGACCTAGAGGGCATCCGAGTCGGGCTGGAGTACGCGGCCAGCCCGCCCCACCGGTCGGCGCCCCTCGAGACCAGCGACGGTCCGGAGTTCCGGTTGGCGTCCAAATACGGCCAGTTGGACGGGGTCGTCTTCCTCAGGCCTCGACCTATAAACCCTTGTTGAGACAACCGTCTGGCGCATCGAGATTAAACAACTCGAATCGCGTTTGGAGCATAAACGATGCAGAAGCATCGCTTGTCGACGGTTCCACAGAGGACCACGGTGAAGAGCGGCCGCCGTCGTCGGTCGTCGTCTTCGGCGGCGTTTGTCAGCTGGACGACGAGCTCCTGCTCGCCGTTCCGATGCTCCACCGTCGCCCACAAGTCGGCCGGAGACACCAGAGGTGTAGCTTTGTATGCTTTGAACCCGCGGATAGGGAGGGGAGGTGAGTATTGTGGATTGCCGCTGCGATAATTGTACATGCGTCTATTGGTGCAGCCAAGGTTGGAGGGCTATAGGACTCACTAGCCGCTTCTCTGCCAACAGTGCCCAACCTCGAAATTGTGTTATGAAGAACTAAGAGGCGGTAAAGGTGCGATTTGGCCCAAATGTGCAATTTGTTGGAAAAAAGATTTAAGAGCAGTTTCTTTGGCAAACCGTGGCTCACAGCTCAACCTCTGCTGCACTGTAGGGCAGTGTAAAGCTCTCAGCGTACCCCCCCCCCCCACTTAATGCCAAGTGATATTTGCTTGCAGGTGCGATATTTGTCTGCATCTCATAATAATCGCAATGTCAGTATGCTTGTGGCTGGGTCCGCCCCTGAAACGGCAATAGGTGGCGCGCAATTGCAGTCAGTGGTGCTACTGTATAGTGATGTCACACAAAGTGTACATACATTTAGCTTCTCATTATTGAAAACTCGAAAACGTTTTTTTTTTTTTAATTTTAAATAAGTTGGAATACATTTTTTTATAAAAAATATACACAAAGAATGTTTTTTTATTTAATTAGTCCTTTTGCTTTAACTTTTAAAATTACGTGTCGGGCATACAGGTAAGTATGAGGCCCAATTTATACTTCGTTACCTTGTTGACCGGGTAACAAAAAGTAACGTTTTGTTACCAACGTGATTTATACTTCAATTGTTTCGTTGTGCGCGCAAATTCAAAATTGTTACCCAGTCAACAATTTTTGGTGTTACCATCCGAGTTGGAAAAACAATTTGTTACCATCGGTAACATCAAAGATTTTTCTATAGGAAAGGCAAAAAAATCGTCGAAAAATGTCAGAACTGCCAGTAAAGGCGACTGATTTATGGAAAGAAAGACTGATACAGTTGGTGCAGGAGCATCCACTCATTTGGAAGAAGTCTGAGAAGCTGCACTCGAATCGAACGGCAGTGCAGAACGCCTGGGCCGAGATCGGCGCTGAGCTTGGGCCCGAAATCGGCATGGACAAGGAGAAGGTCGCAGGTAATCTTTGCAATGTTTTTTTTTATTATTTATTTATTTATTTATTTTATTTTTTGGTTGGTGGGATGAGTTTTGTGCGAATTGTTTTTAATGGTAGAGTTTTTATTTTATTTTAGCGGAGTTCTGCCTGGACCAGTGGAAGAAACTGTCGAACACGTACAAAACGGTGAAAAACCGTTTGAAGTCGCCGTCAGGTTCATCTGCTGTCAAGATTCCAGGATGGAAGTTTTTCATCATCATGCAGTTTCTCGACGGGCGCGACGTGCACAGACGGTTAATTAGCTTTGGAAATTTGTATTAATTCGTTTCCTTGCTGACCATATACGTACGACCATATACGTCCTTCATACGATAGCGCCCTGACCTCATATTGTCTTTCGGAATCTAGAACTTTCGACAACTTTGGACTGGAAAACGAGGCGCTGTCGCAGACGTCGTTACAAAACTCTGCAGACGACGGCGAAGAGGACGGCGAGGGCGAACAACTGCTCGACTGTGACGCGGCCTATGGCGGCGAAGAGATGGCGCAGCAGAGGCCCAGGTCCGCGCCTACGCCCGCCAAGTCCGCGCCGCTCTGGCCCTCCGCTACGCCGACGCCTGCGTCAACGTCGGCTGCCAGCAGTAGAAAGGTCAAACCGGTTTATGGTTCTCTTGAATGACTTGGGAATTTTGGCGTGTTCTGTAATATCGCCCCTTCCCTTAATTTGGTACAACTTGTATCTACCCTCGTATGCCAGGCAGGCCAGCCCAGCTCTGACTTGGGTTTCGGTTGGGCCAGATTAATCACTAGTTTTGCAAAAAGTTTCGCAAAATCAAAACCAGTGGGGGAGGGGTGATAACAAGTTCGCAAAACGGTGCAAAAGCATCTTCAATAAAGGCGGGACGACGATGGCCCGGGGGAGGAACCTATAGCCGCCCCCTACACTCCTGACCCCAGCACTGGATACCCGACCCTGAATGTGCTTATGAGGGGTTTTCATCGCGGTTAATCCGAAAAAGTCCAAGTTTTGGCCCTAGCATCGGCATTTGCTTTGTTTGCACTATTTCCAACACACAATAGTGAGCTGCGATAGAAGCGCAGCGCTGGAGGCGAAAAAGTTACGCTTTTGAGTGCGTTAATCCGCGGAAAACTTAAAAATATGCCCAGGTTGCCCTTGTGCTCGGCCTTCTTTCTTTCTTCTCGCCCTGATGTCTCCCCCTCCCCCCCCACAAAACTTAGTTGACCGGCGCGCCCCCCCCCCCCCTTCTGGATCCGCGAGTGACCGTAGAACGTGCCTCCCCCGACTTACCCCCCCCCCCCCCTCCTCAGACTTTGGCCAATATTTTAGTTCGGCAGTGGCAAAGCGAGCGATAGAGCTCAGGACGTCCAAGCGGCGATTCTTCAGCAGGTCAAGAACATGACGGACAACGACGAGTGGACTGACTTTGGTATACTGACGATTATTATTCATGGACGTCGTTCGCATAATTTCAAGGATTACTTTCAGGAATGACAGTCGCACATCGTCTGCGACGACTGCCCGAGTTGGCGCAGGTGCAAGTCATGAGCCGAATCAACAACAGTTTGGACACAGCAGTGATCGAACACATCTCCAAAATGTGAATCGGCGCGTCTTTGTCACTCTATTTTGTTCTTTCCGATGTTGATCGCGCGATTTTGCCAGCTAACAGCTCCCTCAGCTGCAAAGTAACTGACGAAGGTGTCCCGGACGGATCTGGCCTTGTGCGAGTAGTTGAAGGGAGTCTTGCTCAGTGGCTGGAGCTGATCGGCAGGGAGGTCGTCCGCTGCGACCGAATCGACGGCGCCCACTGAGCCGCAGAGGTAGCTGCTGGGCTCCTTGACGAGCAGAAAGTTGTGGAGGCAGACGCACGCCCTCACGATGAAGTCGGCGTTCTCTGGCGTCGTCTCCATGGGGCGGCGAAGAATTCTCCAACGCGACGCCAAAATTCCAAACGCACACTCGACGATTCGTCTGGCTCTGCAATTTGCACCTGTTGCATAGGTGGGCTCAGGGGGGGGGGGTGTACCGTGTAGGGCTCAGTAAATCTTCCATTTCACCCCCACCCCACCCCCAATTGCCAATCCCGGACATTTTATCCGGGATTGCCCTACACCCCCCCCCCCCTTGAAACCCCCAGCTACCCCCTCCCCCTGGCTTTTGACCCAATCTACACCTATGACCTGTTGGCATTAATTTCCACCCAAAGAAACAACCTGACAAACTAAATTACCTTGACAACCAGTAGTTGAACGTTTTCTTCTCCACAGAATCCTTGAGAGCCTTGCCAGGGCATGGCCGCATCAAATTCTCCTAAACAAATCTAGGGGCAGGGGTGGGGATGGACCCATTCCCCCTCCCGAAATCGGAAATCTGGGGGGGGGGGAAGGGCTAGGCAGTGGGATTGCTGCATAAAACGATTGTATTAAACGGCAAATAAAATTAGCAAAATGTTCGACTGCTGCACCGTTTCTATTTAGTAATTGTCAACAATGGACTGATCAGGTGCCAAAACTACTGCCAAAGTGGCCCAACATCCAAAAAGTTTGACAAAGTCCCTTCTGCAAAACCCCTCCCCCTTCAAAAAAAAATTTCTGGATCCGCCACTGGGGCACACAAATATTTGGGTTCTGATTTTTGCCGCTCTGCAATATATACGAACCAAATTGCGGACTGTGATGCGGCTATGTTAAGCTATGAAAACAACGGATTTAATTAATAAAAAAATACGAACCTCAAAGTAATAGCAAGCCGCTCTTCTGGAGAAATTGGCATTTTGTGAGTCGTTTTTTTTCGATTTTGGTTCGAATGCGACCCAACACGTCGTCGAAACTGTCTCTGGTCATCCGAAAGTAGCGCCTGTGCCACTCAGGATCCAACACTCTCATTGGGCCGATTTGACGAGCAAAACGTCCGTCAATCAACCGATTCTGGTGTAGAGGGCGGACGCTCCAGCGTCTTTCCCTTCTCAGACTCATGCGCGATAGTTCTGAGAGAGCTAACAGTCGAAGAACTTTCTGCATTTTCGTCAAACACCTCATATTTCCTTTTTTTAAATCTTTTAGCCAAGAACGAATCCTAACGGCAAAAAAAATCGAAACAATTGTTGACCATATACTGTAGTAACATTTTGTTGACCGGTCAACAATGTTACCCTGTAACACCGTTACGGTCAACAAATTATTTGTTGTGGTAAACGAAGTATAAATCCAGCCTTAGCGACCCCACTCGCACCCCATGCATATGCACACAGGATACATCGATATTGTTTTAGAGGAGTTTCTTATTCATTTCTTAGCCAACTCGTGGTGATCTACATATATAAAAACAAGGTGCATTTCGTGAGTTTGCATTTTGTTCTGTCGTTTTTCTTTTCATTTTGCCTCGCTTTCTTCGCATTGTTTCTACGCACTTCTTCGTCATTTCTTATTTCTTTGCGTTTGCTTGTGACGTTTGGGTCGAGTAAAGCCAAATAAACAAAAATAAAAAAAAATATGTGGGACTCCATTTATCTCGTACCAGCTACCTACCAATTCGTACGCGCGCTCAATCGCTTGCTGTTGCCGGTGTCGCGAAATAAGTATTCCCCCCATTTTTTTATTCCCGCCGGAGTACATATTTGGCGCTAGCCATAATAACTATTCCCCCCAGAATACTTATGATGGATTTCATCGAAATAAGTATTCCCACCTCCCAGATTGGTTGTTTCCCCTTCTCAAATCTAACCCCTTAAGTACCGGGACACAGCGTGACAGCGTGACACGCTCTCAAATGTCACGCTAAAAGCTGGATCTTGATCCCCACGGGCATCAAGATCCATAGGGTAACAAAAGTGCTGGATCAAGATCTGCCCGTTTTAATCAAGGTCCATGGAGGCTGCAATTTTTCATGTTTTACCCGGATCATATGTGGTACATGGATGACAATTGACCAAGATTTCAGGTGCCCACAAATGAAGGAATCACGTGATCAAGGTGTGGATTTGCGGCATTGGTATTTCAAAGAGGCACAATGAGGTTGATGGGATGTGTTTGCATGTTACATGGAACTGTGCATCTGAACACAGTTAGACACGAATGCAGCATCGGCGAACTATATTGAACTATATTCCACACCTCTCGGCTCGGCTGCATGAACTATATTCCGAAATCTTGATTCTCAGATGAACATAGTTGTCTTATGTGGATGTCGGCGATGGAGCAAGTTGCGCAATGTCCGCTATCGTCACGTCGTCAGAGAAACACAACTGCATGCAAACGACGTATTGCATGGCGTGACGACATCTAGATTATGGGACGTGTGTCATTTTGGATTGAGGTTGTATGAATAATTTGGTGTAATGTGGCCGCACTTGTGCGTCATAGTTGTCGCTCATAGTAGAGCGTGACGGCGGGTTATGCTCAAATGTACCGCAAAACAGCGTGTAACGCCTTTCGCTCATACTTTTTTCTTTGATTTGCATATACACCACGTGGCGTCGTCCTTTTGTGTTTCAGCGGCGAGATTTTGAGCGTATTTTGATTTTTTTTGCGATTTTTCGTTGTTTCTACGTGAATTTGGCGTCTCCTGAAGTGCATGGCGGCAGCTGAGACAGGTCTGCTAAATAAATGTCAGTAAAACGTGTGATTTTGACGATTGCTCCATCTATTTCAGAGGGAGTTGCTCAGGGTGGGCTGACAGGGAGCATTGACGAAGAAGTTTGCAGCATTCTCAATGATTTAATTGATAAAGTTTTGAATTTGGAACAGTGGGTCATGGAGGCGGCAGCCTCTGGACAGCCTGGAATTGGCAAGGCAAGTGATTAAATGCAAATTAAGGTGATTAAACTAAAATTAGGGTGTGCAACTTACAAACATGTAACCTTATGGACTGGTGCAATGATGGATCTTGATCCCATAGCACCGTAGTGTGAATCCTATGATCTTGATCCGCTGAAGGATGCACTTGTCGCTTTTAGCAGTCATCAGCATTTGCTGTCTATAAAGCTGGTGAACTGGAGCGCCATCCCGAGACGATTCAGCTGGAAGAGACGATTGTTTCTGAGATGGAGGTGGGATCAAAGACGGAAATGCTACAGACAAGAGTAAGATTGTGTGTGCATGCATTTGTCGTATTAATAGTGGGGTACATATTTAATCTAGGTCGTAACGGACAAAAAGACAGGGGAGCAGTTCGATGCAACTTTTGCCGACATCGACTGCATGGCGCTCGCGGCTGCTGAGAAGAAGCGCACTGTGAGTGACTTGAAAAGTCTTGAGGTTGAGCAGAAGAGAACGATGATGTCGAAGGCTCGCGAGGTTTGGACTATGCACCTAGATTAAAACTTGTTGCCGTACATGTTTCTCCCTTATTTTCAGTTCTACAATTCGAAACTACCACAGTTCGACCGAGTGATTCTCGGCCCTGGAACCCCTGTTCAGTGCGTGTATGGCGGAAAATTTTGGGATGGGGTTGTCAATGCTTCTCTCGTTGATGGTGCAGGCCACCTGTACTACTGCATGGATTTCAGCAACATCGGCGGTCGACGAGTTCAGGACACTGTGGTATGGGTTGTAAAGACATGCAGCATGCACAGTAATGTAGCTGAGGAACGTACAGTGGCATGTAGATCTAGATCACACACAAACTGTTGACACGATGAGTCTTTATTTAGTGGTACGCTGCTGCCAGGGTCCGCGTTTTGAAGGACTAGAGGCGCGCGCGGCCTTCGGCCGCCATGTATACATTAAGGCACGAAGCAATTGATTTTGCATATGACGTCGAAGTGATGATAATGCGCAAGGATATGCGTAGCTTTGTCTCTTGCTTGTGTGGGCGAATGTTCCTTAGGACAGTTGTCAGCATTAAGGGACCCAAAGTCCATGCTCCCCCTTTGTCCATGGGGGCGTGCACCCCGTTGACAGAAACTGGCCCAAATTCTGAGTACCTCTTTTTATCGTGAGGGCGTGCACCCCAATGACAGAAATTGGCCCAAATTCTGTGTTCCTCTGTTGATCGTGAAGGCGTGCACCCCGTTGACAGAAACTGGCCCAAATTCTGTGCTCCTCTGTGCGTGCGTGCGTGCGTGCTTTTGTTTGTTTGTTTTGTTTATTCGTCGAAGCACGGTGTACGACATTACAAAGGTACGAAGGCGAAGCACATTGGAAGTTTGTTTGTGAATTATTGTATAGACATAGATTAAATCGGCATGTAGCCGCCGTAGCTCAAGGAGGGGAAGACCAATGCGCTCTCTCCATTCATCATATGACAAGTGGCGTAGTTGCGGAATATTTCGGGTGAAAGTGCATGCTTGCGTGCGTGCGTGTGTGTGTGTGTGCGCGTGCGTTCGTGCGTGCTTGCGTGCGTGCGTGAGTGCGTGCGTGCGTGCGTGCGTGCGTGCGTGCGTGCGTGCGTGCGTGCGTGCGTGCGTGCGTGCGTGCGTCCGTGTACGTGCGTGCGTACGTGCGTGCGTGCGTGTACGTGCGTGCGCGCGCGCGTGCGTGCGTGCGTGCGTGCGTGCGTGCACTCCCGTGCTTGCGTGCAATCGCGTGCGTGCGTGCGTGCGTGCATGCGTGCGTGCGTGCACTCGCGTGCGTGCGTGAGTGCGTGCACTCCCATGCGTGCGTGCGTGCGTGTGTGCGTGCGTGCGTGCGCGGGTGCGTGCGTGCGTGCTTGGCGTGGGTGCGTGCGTGCGTGCGTGCGTGCGTGCGTGCGTTCTGGAAGTTTTCCAATTAGGTAAGCTAGAATGTACAGTACAATGTACAATGTACCACAACTACAGTACGCATTTGCATAATTATGCGGGAGCATGTGCAAATGACTTGTGACGTCGAGGCGAGTCTTTTGATATGCAATTCATCCAGGTGCAATTCGTTTGGTAGTGTTAATTGGTGCTGCAACATTTGAAAATGCGCCGTAACTACTGTATGAATTTGCATATCCAAGATCGACCTTGCCCATGACCATCTCGGGGTCTCGAGCATTCGATCGAGCCATCGCGCGTGCACGTACGTCAAGCTGATCGCGAGTTTACTTTAAACAAACAAACATACAAACAAACCCGTGCACGCGGCGCATTTGTAAGTAGACTAGAGGCGCGCGCGGCCTTCGGCCGCCATGTGTACATTAAGGAATAAAGCAACTGATTTAGCATATGACGGTCGACATGATCATGCTGTGCAAGCAGGTGCGTGATGGGCGTTCACACCATTGACAGTTGGTGGTACCAAATTCACTGCTGCTCTGTTGATCGCAATGGGCATTCACCCCGTTGACAGTTGGTGGCACCAAATTCACTGCTGCTCTGTTGATCGTGATGGGCGTTCACCCCGTTGACAGTTGGTGGCGCCAAATTCACTGCTGCTCTGTTGATCGTGATGGGCGTTCACCCCATTGACAGAAATTGGCCCAAATTCTGTGCTCCTCTGTGCTAGCGTGTGTGCGTGCGTGCGAGCGAGCAAGCGTGCATGCATGCGTGCACGTGCGTACGTGCGTGTACGTGCGTGCGTGCGTGTACGTGCGTCGTGTGTGTGTGCGTGCGTGCATGCGTGTACGTATGTGCGTGCGTGCGTGTTGACAGTTGACAGTTGGTAGTGCCAAATTCACTGCTGCTCTGTTGATCGTGATGTGCGTTCACCCCATTGACAGTTGCTGGCGCCAAATTCACTGCTGCTCTGTTGATCGTGATGGGCGTTCACCCCGTTGACAGTTGGTGGCGCCAAATTCACTGCTGCTCTGTTGATCGTGAGGGCGTGCACCCCGTTGACAGAAATTGGCCCATATTCTGTGCTCCTCTGTGTGAGCTGTAGCCTTATGTAACTGCATGAGTCATGGGATATAATATATGTATATATATATATATATATATATATATATATATATATATATATATATATATATATATATATATATATATATATATATATATATATATATATATATATATATATGTATATGTATATCGTGCGTGCATGCGTGCGTGTGCCAATGCGCGCGCGCGTGCGTGCGTGCGTGCTTGCATGCGTGCGTTGCCACACATACAGTGCTCGTCTAGCCGAGTCATTTGATATGCAATTCATCAATGCTCAGTTCATTTTCCATTTTCCAATTGGGCAAGATAGAATGTACCATGCTTACAATACTTTTTCAAAAAGTAGTTGGGGCTTTCACCCACTCCCCGAAGGGAGGCACCTAGCCCAGCTAGTTGAGCGTTTCCACTTTTACCAGTGACCTGCTGCCACCAGGTGTCAACTGACCACGCAACATCACCGATGTGGGTGAAATTGCGAAATTGTGAATTGCCATAATTTGCATAATTTTCGTTTGCATAATTATGCGGGAGCATGTGCAAATGACTCGTGACGTCGAGGCGAGTCTTTTGATGTGCAATTCATCCATGTGCAATTCGTTTGGTAGTGTTAATCTGTGCTGCAAACTTTGAAAATGCGCCATAACTACGGTAAGAATTTGCATATCAAAAATCGACCTTGCCCATGACCATCTCGGGGTCGCGAGCATTCGATCGAGCCATTACGCGTGCGCGTACGTCAAGCGGTTCGCGAGTTTACTCGAAACACACACACCCACATACCCACACGTGCGTGTGGCGCATTTGTAAATAGATGATCAAAACGTGTGTGTGCCACCGTGTGTAACCACTGGCAACCCTATGAGAGTCAAGATCATGAAGGCGATTCTATCGAAATCGGCCGCAACCACGTCGTCATTGGCTGGTCACGCTTGTCAAATTTTGACAACATTGGGCCCTGTGACCCTCTATATCGAGTACGTGGACGCATTGCACTACTCGCTGGTGGCGTACGAGGTCCAAAGTGAAACCTTTATTAGCAAGAAACTGTGGGATATTTACCAATTCAAGACGCTGTGCATTGCGTAAGTCAGATCTTGATTACTGAGTGTGCTTGCATCCTTCGTTTTACCAATTTCTCAATTAAGGAAGCTGCCAGCAAGCCCCATGGTGAGGGGCGGCGCAAAGGGGCCAATGCAGGTCCCTTCTGGTGGCGATATCAGTGGGACTGGCAGTCCGGTTTTCGATGCGCCATCGACTTCTGTGGCTCCTCAGCTGGTTGAGAAAGAAGCTTTAAAAATGGCAAGCACGGCGATGGAGGCGGTTCAGAAGTCTCACAAGACTTCTTTGGAGAAAAAGACCAAAGAGGAGAAGGCATCTGGGAAAGATGTTGCTGCCGCTCTGGAGGCTTGGTAAGCATTCGTTGGCCAAGCAGTGTGAATGTGTAGTGTGCATAATCTGGATCATTTGTAAACACCTTCGTTAGATCCAGATCACTACACAGCATTTGACTGTATGTGCAAAGCACGCACCTGTTTTCAGCAAACCACTCCTCGCTGACATGGTCGTCAAGTCCGCGAACAACATCAGTGGCACGCTGTGTACGTACTACGACCGGCAGGTGCTCGACGTTCGCGGGGTCATTGGGAACATTGAGCAGAATTTGAGCTCGATTACGTCACACATGGCCGGAATGAAAGGTGCATAGGAGTTGTCTGTGCTCCGGTGTTCATACACTTCAACAGATTTGTTTGCCTGTGTGGGTCGTGATCTTGATGTGGCAACAGAAGTCGGTCACACATGTTTATACATTTGGTGGTTCAGCTGTGGCGTCGTCCTCACTACAGTCAGCTAAGGCGCAATCGGTTGGCTCGGCACTCGCCCAAAAGGAGTTTGCGACCACTTTGGACGCCTTCTCGAAAGAGCGCAAAGAGCATGGCGACACGGTGGTCGAGCGTCTCGACAACATGCAGGAGCAGCTCAATCGAATCGAGGTTGATGTGTTGATTAAGGTCTTGCCACTCTCGATCTAGATCAATAGTGGAACAATACTGAATGGCATCTAGGTCGAGTGCCTCCCACACCGACGGCGAGGTGGGGGGCCCACAGGCCCCGCTGTTCTTCCGCCGCTGGCAGAACAGCCGGAAGCCAACACGGGTAGCGTGCCGACTTTCTCAGACGCAAACACATTTGCGGACGAGCTGGCGACGGGCCCTGGCGAGAACCTGGATGCTCTCGGGGCGTCCGTTCTCCTGAACATGCTCAATGAAGCTGAACAGGAGGCTGACGATCAGTGACAACTGTCATGTTCGTAGTTGAGAGCAGCGTCGGTAGATGAGTCGTCGGTAGTCGCATGCTTCGTTGTTGTGACCAAGTACAACTTGTTGAGCAAGTCACTTGTTTGACGTATGTCGTTACCTTTGGAGTTTCGAAGCAAAACCACCAACTAGGTGTGCTGGCTGCACTATTTGCAGCAGAATGGAGGATGAGGCCCCGGGCCCGAGCCGGCCAGCTGGAGCCCACGGCAGTGACGAAGAAAGGGAGCTACAGGAGGTGCGTGTCATGCAATGGCCCGAAAGTGACTGCTTCGGTGCCTGTTTGGATCTAGGGGCAAACCGCAAATCACATGGTATGTACGTTTGTGGATCCGGATGAGTGCAGTGACTGCAGCCACGAATCTAGGTGGTTAACGAGTGAACTTCGTTTGCCTACAATTCTCGCCATGAAGCAACCCCATTTAGATAGACAGTGCCGAAGCGGACCTAATTGGAGACGTCTCAGACTTCTCCGACTTAGAAGATGAGTTAGTCAGCACTGAGCAGTCTGACACTGGGCCTGTAGAGAAGCGACCAAAGCTGAGGCACGTCACAACGCCTCCATCGGACAATGAAAAGCAAGAAGCAGCGACGCGCTTGCTTCCTCTGCCAGAGGACTTTGAATGGATAAACCGAGTGCCTATTCACAAACAGAGGCCAGCTTGGCATCCAGGGCCGAACCTTGATCCTCAGAACACCCCAAATTTTTCAAACAAGTCATTACTGCACATTTTCATGACGATGAGTGAGACTTCACTGAAACATTTCATGGACTGCACAAACAAGCACGGACGAAAGGCTGTTCGATATGGCTGGATTGACCTCACCTGGGAGCGATTTTATGCACCAACGATTACGTTTCCGAATTATAAATATCTGTATTGCAGGCACAGGGAGTGCACGATCTGGATGTCACTGTTGTGGGTCTCACTACAGACACACTCGGTGACACCCTGAACGGATATTCCCTCCGCCTTCAGTTCTGTTGTTTATGATTCGGAAACGTAAATGTAGGTTCGGTAACTCGCTCCCTGGCCGTCAACTTTGTTGTTCATCGCTGCTGTCTTTCATATGGATGTGCTAAAGAGGAAAAGTATTAGAAGTTACTGGCAAAGGGATGACCCAGATCCTTTCTTGCAGTCGTGCAGACCGCATCTCACACGCAACAAATTCGTCCAGTGGTACCGATACGCCCGTCTATATGACCCAGATGATGTGTCAGCAGAAGAAAAAAGATCGAACAAACTGCACAAAGTCGACAAGTGGATGCGGCTCCTACTCGTTGAATTTCAGCGAATGCGGCACCCCCGGCGGCAGAACTTGTCGCTCGATGAAGAAATGTCGACATTCAAGGTTCACTTTTAACCTAGATTACGATGACTTCCTCTTTATATTTTGGTGGGATTCAGGGGCGTTGCGGCTTGGTGCAAATCATTAAGAATAAGCCTCGTGGAGAGGGATTGAAATTCTATGCTATTTGCGATCCCAAAGATGGATATGTTTATTCATCTTTGCTTCACTCAGGAAACTCGGTTCCTTTTCAAAACGTGTGGGGCAGAATTGTTGCATTCTGTTACGAGTTGCTGTCAGGTGAAAAGTCGCAACTGAAGAACTTCCTCGATCAAGGATTTTGCGTGAGCAATTGTTGCAATACATGCACATTTGCGACCTCTGTATATCTAGACTATGCGATCTAGATTTACACGGACCGGTACTATACGACTGTGCATATGAATTATGCAATGGCCCAAAGAGACACCTACTTCTGTGGAACGCTCAGGCGGGAGCAGAGGAGCAACCTGCCAACTGATATTATGATGGGCACTTCCAGAAATCCTACTCCTGCTATTGTTAAGAACCTGCCCAGAGGCCACTACATTCGGCGCTTCTCAAACAGTGGTCAACCCCTTTTACTTGTGCTTTCATCTACCTTGTATGTATTCTAAACCAAAATTAATGCTGTGCACCTTGTTTCTAATGCACCAATGGAGAATGCACAACACAGCACACCTTGCGCAATCAAGATCATTGAGACACAAAAGTCACTTTAAGGAGAAACAATGGCCTTGAGCTGGATGGACAACACGTTGGTCACCTTCTTGACATCCATCACTGAGTCAACGGAGGAACCGACGTACTGTTTGAGAAAGGGGAAAGACAGCAAGGGGAGAGCTTACCGAATCAGGATCACGCAGCCTCAGTGTGCAAAGGACTACACAGAGAACATGGGCGGCGTTGACATCCAGTATGTTATGATGATATCATTGTCATCATGCGATCTTGCTCCAACTGATATCATCGTTTAGTGATCAGCACGGTGCCTTGACGAAGCACCACCACCGCAGTCGTCGGTGGTACATCTCGGGTGTCTTCTTGCAAGGCTTGGACTGGGTCGTTTCGAACAGCGTTGTCATCTACAATGACTTCAATCAGCAGAAGGTCAGACAGTCTGACGCAAAGCAGCAACTGTCCTCTGCTCTAAAACAGTTTGCTTTGCACATGATTCGACAAGATCAAGATTCTGCTGAAGAATCGGACTCTGATCAAGATGACGACTTGGACCAGTTCAATCCCACTGACATTGCGCCCACTTTACTATCAGTGGATCAAGTGAAAAAAATTAGGTTGGATGGAGCAGGACACTTTCCGAGGCGCTTTCTGGGACGCAAACGAGAGTGCGTTGGCCACGCCCAGCGTGTGGAAACTGTCTATTTCTGCTGCAAGTGTCACGTCTTTCTGTGTGACCGCGGCTGCTTTGGCCGTTTCCACACATTTGAAAAATATCTGTACAAGAAGGGTGCGTCACGCAAGTCACGGATCGCCAGGGACATTGAGCAGTACTGATGTGATTCATCAAGATCGCGTGATGCTTACGTCTTTCGATTTCTGAATTTCTGTCCATGTAGCTTTCAATTTGCTTGCTCGCACTGTTGTCGTTTGCTTGCTCAGAAAATTCGTTGCTCGTAATGTTTGTTACGCGTCACTGTTCCATCATCGACAATGTGTCACACGTGTCACACATATCACTCAAATAATCTAGGTTCACGATAGTATGTACATCGCAGGTAATTGAAGAGCAAAATGCGCACATTTTCTTTATTTGTCTCGGCGTGGTTTCTTATGATGTGCATCTAGATTACCAAGGGATTTGTTCCACCCACGATCTTGATGCCCATGGGCATCAAGATCCTGTACAAACCACGGATTTTTCAAAGCGATCAAGGTCAAAAGTGGTGTGTAGCCAAATAAATCTAGATTACGAAACAAATTTCAATTTGTACCCTGTACAATCTTGATTTACGCGTGGATCAAGATCCACA